>UCOM01000520.1:0-75235 GCA_900474385.1 Ormyrus pomaceus
CCCTCACTCCCTTCGCCACCCGGCCTCTTGAAAACTTGGCCCTTTGAGAGCAGCCACATGGCAGGGCAAGAACGACGCCGGCGGTTAATTATCCTTGAAGCAATTAGGCCGCCAAGAGGCATCGATCCGGCGAGTTGCTGCAGCCGTGGTTTCTTTGGACGACCGAGATCGTTAAGTGATAATGCTCGGCCCTGTACATTGGCCGAACGCCGGCGAGGGGGAAATCTTCCTCGGGATCCGTGGAACGTCTCGTCCCCCCCGTCGCTTCCGCCGCGAAATGGGACACTGGGCTCGTCGTGGCCCCGGCTAAATTTCCCGTTAAATATGGATGCCGCGAGGGAAACTATGTTACGGGGCTGTAATGTGGATTATGGGGCGAATTATGAACCGCGTCGCGATTGAACGAATGATGACTAGGCAAATTTGAGTTTCCGCTATATTATTTTCGGGTGGGGCCTTTCGATTAGTCATGTGGTATTTAGAAATCTATTAGAGGTCAGGAAGAAATATTAAATTGAGGTGTAATTTGTGGAAATGTAATGATTGCTTGGATACAGGTGCTTATATTAATAATTAATTAAGCTACGCGTAAACTTTTTTGAGATTATTTTCTCGATTTATTCCCAATCTACAAACAATTATTATGATTGCGTTTATAACCACTATGTGCTTACAAAATGTTAGAATCGATCAGCGCCGTTAACTACCACCACAAGTTGATTGCTTTGAATTCAACATTCAATTAATACTCATTTAACAAACGAGCGCATGCACCTTTATTTGACACGTCACGCGTTTACTTTCCTAAATTTGCGCATGTGTTTACGCGCTCTCTCTTTGAATGGATATAATTAAATAGCAAAATAATTATTATGTTTAAAAATGAGCTAAAATTAAGGCGAAGCTCGCGCTTATAAATAAATGATAACCTTTCAAGCAAAGCGCGCAAGCGTGATGAAAAAAAGATTCGTCGTGTTTATTTGGTTAGTAGCTTGCATCCTTCGAAGGATTTAAGATCGGCGGATTATTTAATACGTGCTCCGGTATTCCACTACTGGTTTTCAACAATTTACATGCACGTAGCGATCTTCAAATAAGTAAATAGGACAAATAAATATTAAATAAAGGGAGAAAACTACTTTTAGCATAATGCAAAGCATGATTTGCCTATATTGTCTTACTGATGAGTCCAGCGGATACATTCGTGACGAAACGTAATTAGAATAAGTGCATGAATATTTTTAATCTATTATTTATCTTCACATGTCATCTCCAAAATTACACTTGATGCTTAATCGATAGATAGGATATAATTAACGTCTAATATATGAATAACAGGATCAATCAATAATATTTAACTATTCAATTTTTCGAGCTTCAGCAACCCAGTTTGTAGCTACATTTTTGTATTCATTCTTGCATTTAAAACAATAAAAATAAAAATTTCATTTATCCATTCAACTAGCTGGATTGTAGAACAAGTTTGTAATTCTCAATAAAAGATTTTTACTAATCTAACGATTTAGATGTCTATTTAATATAAGTACCTTGTTTACAATATAACTTACTGCCGAAGATCTCGTCCTAGTTATGTCAGGCTACGATCCATAAATATCCTTACATGCTTGTATAATCCCATGTGGAAATCTGTGAATGATGACACCGTGTAATTATATATTGATCCACGCGGATTTAGTGCATATAACTTAACTTACACGATAGTATTAGCAGCTGTCCGATTTTACAGATAGCGTGTGCACTTCCACATTAAATCATGAAGCAAGTTACATTTTGGATTTGCTTATAATTAAATTTTATATCGACATTCATAGCTTACTCGAAAAATTGTGCAATATGCAGAATTTGAAGCAGTTAAGAAATTGAAAACTCTGACTGTATAATCAAGCGAAAATGCAATGGGAATTCAATGAAGCCCTTTAAAAAAACCGCCGTAATAAATCATAGATGCAAGCGTTCCGATTAAGAACATTCGACAAAGCGCCTTCGTCCAGCGCGTGAAATCGAGTACAAAATTAAAAAACTTCCACCGGACTGGCTCTCCTTTTCTAGAACAATAGCAGCGCTCGACGGCAAAGCGACGAGAAGATTAATATCGCGAATAGTTTCTTCCGGTCAGGTGGGGGAGACAAAGGAGGGACAGGCGATAGAAATCGAAGGAGAGCCAATATCATTGGAGTCTCGCTCACCGGGATCTTCATCAAGCTTCTCGAAGGGAAACTTTTTCTCTCCCGGTCTCGCTCTCTTTCCTTTCCGATCTGACCCGCGAGACCATTACGGCAGAGGTCGCCGAGGCGATAAAAATTTTGCGGATTATAGGATTGTTTCTCACCTACGATCGCTTACACGACCGGGTATTACCTCCGTTGTACGCTATTTAGAAAGGAGCTTCGAGAAATTAATTGCTCCTGCGTTATAGCTGGAAATTCTAGAATGGAAATCGATATTTTTTATAGCATTCTTATTTTTTGATGTTTTTTTCCGGCTTTCGCGGTGAGTAATGAAAATTCCATTTACATTAATGAAGTCGGTCAATTAAAACACGGAATCGTTATTATTCTGAGAGAAATATAAGCTTTTAATTTTCTTATTCTAAAATTTCATCTAGAATTCGATGTTTTCCATCCATTAATTCATGAATGTGCACTGTAAATTTAGAATTCTCTCCAGATTATTTGGAACAGAATATATACATTTCCATTGATTTCTTCTCCTTCCACGAAACTCTTTTCGACGTTTAAAAAGTAATGCCGTCGTTAAAAATGACTCCACTTCTTAAAACAACAGAACAGGAAATAGCTACTCGAACTTTATTCTTTGGTCCTGTCGCAACGTCAGCAGCTTATCAAGTCGGCAAAAATTGATGAATACCACAATTACTTCGGAGCTGGCTACGGCCATCAATTAATCGAAGGCGGACGCACAGACCGCGAAAAAAACAAGTGCGGGCGGGAAAAGAAACTCGCCAACTTAATTAAGAAAAACAGCGACGGCGAAAAATGAATATTCAACGGCGGGAATCGGGATCGCCCCCTTCTTTTCCTTCGCGGAGCCATCAAAACAAAAGTTAAGAAAATTCATTTTCATGTGATTTAGGAGAGAGGCCGCCCTCTCCACTTCCTTAATTCCCTCTCAGGCCCGCTCTATTATTTCAGCGGTGCCTATAGAGGCGCCACGCAATTAGTTCTAACAAGCTGACATCTCCTCCCTCGAGTCGTTTTACCTACAAGCGAGGGCTGCTATTTACTTATTTTCATGCATATTCACTGTGTTTACACAGCAACGTGCGGTGCATAATTGATTGGAGCGTTTTATTGAGGAATTTGATTTTTGATGCACGAATTGGAAATACCTTTCTAATTCCAGTTTTTGGACTTCCGGTAGAGGATTTTTAAATTGTTAGTTTTGTTTTCACCGAATTCGATATAGTTTGCTAAAAAATTAAACAATCTTTGATCATCGTTTGTTTAAGAGAGGGAACACCATACACTAAGAAGGAACGGACGAGTCCAGTGGTTCGTACCGAATTTGGGCTGACATTATTCTCATTCCAGGCACCGCGATTCTGGAACGCGATATCGTTTGGACACATTTGGAAAACCTAGATTATGACGTACACTTGGCACACAAAGTTGCCAAACTACCAAAAGGACATGTATTGTATACAATGACTGTAATTCATTATTTATTACAATACAATACAATACACTAAACACATATTTTAAATGATACACCTAATTAAATAATAAACTACTATCTAGTACTCTTTTACGATTTTCTTTCACAAAGGACACATCCGGCGAATAAAGGCCGCCAATTAACATTCCCAGCGCCTAAAAATTTCATCAAAAGCCCCACACGTGGCCGCAGCTTACGCGTAACATATTACGAGTGCGCTGCTTTTTTTTCCGAAATAAAACCCTCCAACTTAAACACGAGCTTCCCCTTTCAGCAGCGGCGGCGAAAAAGGCTCCGAGCGTCGTCGTCGACGAGTTTTGCGGTTGGCCAACTTTAAAATTAGCCGCTCGCGCGCGCACTCACGCACTCCTCGGCTGATTAAAGTTTTTAATTAACGGCCTTAATGATTTATCAGGTAAAGCGGCGCGCGGGGCCGGCGCACGAAGAAACGGCCCGAGGAGCGCGATAAATCTGATTATCGCTTTATGCGCCGATGTGGCGGGGGCCAGATCCCCCCCCCCCCCCCCCCCTGCAGTTAAAGTCTCGTTATGCGCCCTCTCGCTTCCGCCGCTTCTCTCTCTCGCTCGGGACTGATGAATGATTAAGGCTCGAGAGCGGCAAAAATTTCAAATTGCGAGAAAGGAGAAGTTCGCATCAATTATGACCGCTGGCAGTGAGGAACTAAGTGGTTTTACGTGTAGAAATTGCTTTTGTTTGAAATAAGTTACGGTTCAAAGGGAATTTCTTTAGTTCGCTATTCCGATGCATCATAGCGATCATAGTGCTTACGTTTCAGCATATCGCATTTTGCATCGAGAACTTTCTGTTTTAATAGTGACTTGTAGTGATTTACGTGGTATAAATTCTGGGTTTTGAAAATTTATTTAACAATTGGTGTAAATAACGATTTGTTTCTCGTTTTTTCTATTTTTTTTTATGGGTATTTCATGATGATAACATTAATTTAATAAATTTTATAGTCTAAGATTAATCTTACAATAAAAGTTGATTTACGAGCTTGTTTTTACTAATAAATGAATTTTTTTGTTGCAGGTAAGCTCCTTTTTACTGATTGTCTTTGTGTTAATTTAAAGGTAAGTTCAGTTCGCGAATGTCTTTACGGACTTATAAAACTTGAAGAAAATTGTATTTTAATAAATCCCCCGTTAAATTTTTCTTTGCAATTTTAAAATATTCACTTTAAAATAAAATTGCTTACTGTTTTAACGTGTCATCTAAACAGTTACGAGCGCGAAGTACAAAACATTATATTTAAAAGCGTTAATATCACGCACATTATTATAAAATTATGACATAAAACATAAAGTAAGCAACGACGGTATCGACCTCTTATCGCTTAGCTGACCTCTTTCATCGCGACCTACATTTATCCCTGGAAAAAACTTAATTTCGTTTTTACGCTTGATAAAACTCTTAATACTCATAACCATCAAGTAAATAAAAAGCTTCGCTTTACAGCCGCGAATAATTAAAGAAAAATTTCCGCTAAAGCTAAAGCTAAAGCCTTCCATTCGCGGGAGAAAGCGTCACTTTTTTAACCAAAGTGCATTAAAAGCAATCCCGGGCGGCGAATTGTTACTCGCACAAAGACGTCTCGCGGAGCTTTAAAGTTGGGAGCCGACGTCGTTTAGGTCGCGCAGTAAATCGAAAATGTTCGTGTAACTCAAGGTTCCCCCCCTGGCATAGTGCGCCTTAATTAGCCACGAAATCGGGGCGCCCTGCGGCGCGCATAATCCTCCACGGGGCCCTTGCTGTGCCAAGAAATTGCACTTCAAGGCATCAGCGACTAAAGACAGTAGTCGAGTATACGTCGCACCGCGACTCCTCGTCGCTCCGTTACCCCAGACTCCGCCAGGAGGTCTGGATGCGCGGATATAAAGGAGCCGGGATTTCAATTCGTTCATAGAGATTTTATGCGCTCCGTGGAAGGAAAGAATTGCGAGGGAGTCGTATCTATTGTCTTTGCGCGGTATATATAGGATTTAATTGTTTGCGGTGAAAAAGGAGAGATTTCTGCGAAAAATTGTGCAATAAGAAAAGTTTCGGTGCCGAGGGAGGAAAAAACTGTGATATTGTCTTCGGAACTGTATTAAGAAAAAAAAGCAATGCAAGTTCGCTTCGAATCGTATAGGTATACTTTATTTGCGTTGCATTGCGACAGTCGGGAGGTATACTTTCTCATCTCTGTATACGCGGTACGCACGTAACTTGAAGCTGCTTTTTTTATCCTTAACGTCATGAGTTTAGAACTTTATAAATTTCGTTTTTATGCAAAGCATGTTAAAAAAAAAAAAATTTTTTTTTAGGAACTAGGTTTGGTGACAAGCACAGAAAAGTCCGTAATTTGGCAGTAAATTTCCAAAACTTCTATTTCTCCGGTCAGAGTTAAAAAAAAAAAAAAAAAAAAAAAAAAAGTTTATTCGTTTCCGCAGACGCAAATAGTTTTCAGCATTTGAAAGCATGCAATCGATTTATCGAGAATTCGCGCGTAAATAACTCTCCGTTTTTTTAATAGGACGATTATTCATAAACGTACATTACAGCGGCGGCCTAGATATATCTGTATTGGTGTTTATCCATCGAAAGCCGAAGTGTCGAATAGCACTCGAGAGTTTCCTCACACATTTTTCATTGGTTCGCGATTGAATCACTGTCACTACAATCCGCTCGGAAATGGAAAATCGCGCGTACGGAAGATATGTGGCCTCGGGAGGAGCGACAGATAAATAGAGGAGTGCGAAAGGGAGGAAAAAAGCCGGAAGGGGGAAATGGAGAACCGTGTAGCTAGACATCTGTAATAGGCATAATTCCTCGAAAAATTATTGTATTGCACTTCCATCCTGACGTCGCTCGTCCTTTTTTCCTATTAGCCGATCAATCTATTTTAGCATTCGCTGAAATTTTCTTTTATTTATTTCCGGAATATCGACCAGATTTAATTGCCTAATTGCGATGATTTGCACTTTAACGAGAATAAAAGAAACAAGGTACGTCTGGAAAGAATAAAAAATGATAAACCAGATATTTATGAAAGTTTGTTCACTCGAATTACTGGTGAAAGACATATCTAGATCACAATAAAAATGAATGAAAGGACGTCATTCTTTACGAATGGAAACATTTCAATCAAGATTTATTTCTACCCTCCAATACAAAATAAACATTAAATAATTTTCCAGCGTTAAAAATATCAACTACAACAGAGCGGAAAAACTCACTCTCAAAGTTAACGATGCAATTAGCAGCAGCGCATTCTCAAAGAAGAAATCGGTATATTGTATGCCGTGACCTTAGCATCTCCCTCGAACGGAAAGGAAACTCGGTAGAAAAAAAGGTCCAGAGACAGAGCCGTGCTCGTTCCGTCCCTCTCTCTCCCCTTATACGTCCCGGGAAATTACAGCTCCGCTCGTAAAGTTTATAGGGTTCTTTGGTTGGTCATCGTTTGCGGAAGCAGTCTCTCACACACGCAACCGCCGCCGCCGCGGCGTTCGGTTTATTTCATTGAACCGGCGGCGTTCGTTAAGGGCTCGCCGTCATTACGCGCATCCCCCCTTTTTTTTTTTTAAGTACTTAACAGCGCGCGGAGATGCTACTGCCATCCTGGGATTTGTTGCCGAAGTACTAAACGTCCTCGCGCGGAAATCTCCCCGTTCCTCCGAGATAGATCATTTGTTACGATAAGCGAGCGCCTCGTTTCTTCCCGACGCGGATGATGAGTTTTGCATTTCGGAGGCGGCGCACGAGGAGGTCGAGGACGACTTTGGGAGCAGCGCGAGCTCGGAATTTATTTTGTTTGCGATTGTAAAAAGTTTTATGCGGAGAGATTTTACGGCGCCCTTTGTTTATATCGACGCGGGCTCGGATGTTACATGTTTGGGGGAGTCGCGTTCCGAAAAGTGGCTACTTCGAGTAAGTAGGGATGATCTTTCCTTTAAGCCGCGATTGATTTCTACGTAAAACCATAAAGAGTTGAAATGGTGGAAATATATATATGTGCGGCTCGACGGGATAAATTTTTTTTTTTTCATACGTCTTTTTCCGAATTTTCAAACGACGTTCGCGAGGAAAATTTGTTTTCGATAAGCCGGTCCAGGATTTTTATCGCCGCGCCCAAAACTTTGAGTTTATGCCAACTCGTTGATGAAAGGGTTTAGGAGCCGCATTCTGCACTGAATTACCTTTTATTCAATTTTTACCATCTCTTTTCGCTCGATAAGCTGCAATGAATGGGCACTGTACTCTTTTAAAATAATATTTTACTTAACTCTTCCGCGTATTTAATATATAATACACATATATGCGTATTTTATTATTGAACTTTATTCTACAAACGCTTATACAATGAACAGTTTGTTTGTAGCCTGAGGGAATTATTTTGATCTTTTATCTAAAAGTTTAAATACATGCTTCAATGGCTGAATGTTGAACAAACTTGGTACGTTATAGTGTTTTATACTCTTAGCTGCTTTAGGAGGAAGTAGAAAACATAAATTTTTCTAAAGTTAGGAATTTTGAGTCACATATTTTCAAACTTTTGAAAAAAATGCAAATTCAACCCTTGTTTTTAAATTCCCGAGTAAATTTTTCTCAACTTAAATAGAAGTTTTCTAAAAAAAGAATGCCGATTAAACAGAAAATAAATCGAGCTCTAACAAAAGTAATAAAAAAAATTTATAATTTAAAAATTCAGGCAAACGGGGTGCAAATTGATAAAATACTCAGCGAGCAAAAAATAATTCATAACTTGGATGCATCTCTTTCTTTCTTTTTTTTTTTATTCAAATAGCAATGCAAACTAGCAAACAAGTCTAAAGAAATCCGCGCAGAATTAAATAATAAAACGTAAGCAAAAGGAGAAATGCGGGGCAAAGAAGAACTCGGCTAAAAGAGCGAAAAGAGACTAAGAGGACCATGTAAAAACGAAGGAGCGCCTCCGGGGAGACGGAAGCTGCTCGACCGGAAACTTTGATAGAGTCTGAGCTCAGCTCGCGAGCGAGCGAAACTACCCGGGGAAAGAAAAGCGGGGACTAAAAAAAAAATCAGTACGCCATTTTCGAGTAAGTGTTTTTCATCCGCCTAAGTGATGCTCCGCGGCCGGATATTGAGACGTTATTGCTCTGTGCGTTGAAACTTTACGCGGCCGCTGGTTTTAATTCTCGCCGCTTTCTTAACGAAGGGCGTGTCCCGCGCGGCTTTTCTGATTTCTTCCTCGTTTCCGCGATGGCGAGCTTTTACCGCCGCCGCAGTTTCAGTTTTATTCCGAGGGAGGCGATAGAAAGCTTCGTTTCCTTATGTTCTCGATGAATCGCTGGGCGGAAGGAAAGAAGAGCTTCGTGAGAGGGGAAGTTGTAAAGATGAGCGGGGAAATTATTGCGAATTATGAGGTGGTTATTGTTTTTAGTGGCCGCGGTGTTGGGAAAAATACCGGTTAGCGAGATTTGAAAAATGGATAATGCAAAAAGATGAAAGGTTTCTCTTTTATAATTGTTATAAATAGACCTTTTATTTTTATATATACACCCGATTGCATCCCAGGTTCTTGGATTTTATTTTGTTTTCTCCTTTTAGTTTTTAGTTGCGGTTATTATGCCTTATTGTCATTAATTTCTAAACCGCTCGAATATAATATATAAGTTTTCATAGAGTGCGCCGGCCTTTATTATTTCGAAATAATTGTGAAAACGTGACCTCGCAATGCTATTTAAATGGAGCATAAATGCCTCCATAACTTTAGAACAGAGGTAGTTTCACGCAGAATGGTTTTGAAATTTCGTGCATTTACGTTGGGGCTACTAAAATACAAGGAATTTAGTCGTATTTGATTTTACAAGCAGACGCAAAATAAAGTATGCTGCCTCCATTAACAACATTATAATATACTAATCAGCCGAATCAGCTAAATTTAATAACATAATGAATTTCATTTTTTTAATTATTCCTTTATCTTCGCAGTCGGGAGAAATCAGTAATTTGAATTATTTTTTATATTAATGTTAATTTCAGTCAGAAAAATCTCCATTTTGCTCGCAAACGTTACGCTAATTTTCTTTCCCTGTCTACGGAGCAAGAACAAATGAAAATATTCCTTCCATAAATATGACAACGGATTCGCAATTACTTGTTTTACGAACTTAATTGCGCCTACATCGACATTTATTAATAAAATTAAACCTGGCTACGTAAGAATGGCGCTAATTTACTTTCGCAAAAACTAATTACCCAGACCTTTTTTGAAAAATAAGGTCTCTTAACGACGAGAAAAAGAAGGGGGCCATCGGCCTCGTTATTAATACGATTCTTGCTTCCCGTCGCGAATTTCGAGGGGAGGGGGAAGAGCGTCGGCCCGGAATTAAGCGGGCGCATCACGTAGCCGAGGTGTGTGTATACTCGCGATACCAGCCGGTATACTCCGCGCCCCCCGGGCTGCTGCTGTTGCTGCTGCTGCTGCTGCTGCTGCTCGATGACGTGATGCGAATTCCTGCGCGCCGCCACTGTAATTGCGCTACGTGCCTTTACGCGGATCATTCATTCGCCTTGCCGCGCGCCCCCCGTTCCCCCGCGCGTATTCCCTCCTGACGTTTGCGTGATACAGACGCGGGATGGGGTATGCTCCGGAAAGTCGGCACGCGGCTGTATTTGCGCCCCCGCGACTGCGATGTTGCGACTGCGCGAAACTGTGTTCACGCGGTTGCCGGGGACACTTGAGGCTTTAAACGGGAAGTGGACGGTTGGTCACTGGGGCACTCGTTTAATTTGCATACTGGGAACAGTTTTTTTCTTTCTTTGGGAGCTTCTAGCAGTATAAGCTATTTTTATAAAGTTAATAAAAACTAAAATGTGTCGTTTCTTCGTGTATTTACTTTCAACGGAAATTCAAGCTTCGATATCTTGTTTTCTAAATCGCGCGCTTCCTTTATTTTCCGACACCGAGTGTCGGACTGCATTAAAGAATAAATTCTTCAATCGAAGCTTGCTCATTCGCTCACGTATATAAATATTTGCCGTCTTGGCTCGGACAGTTCGATAAGCGCGAAGACGTGGCGCTAATACGTGGATGAAGCTGCAGAGAGAGTCTTTCGTCGACAGGCAGAAAATTAATGATCGGTCGCGACGCGAAGTCACGCCGGTACCTTATCACTTGATCCGATTATCGAATCCACGCTCTCCTTTTTTCTCGCCGTCCCTTTTTTTTCCTCCGGCGCGCGCGCGCGCGGTGATTGACTTTATATTTTTCCCTCTTGCGAGGCAGCTAATGGAAAAGCCTTTATTTTTGCCGAGCAAGTGACCCCGTTGTTCGAGCCAACTTATAATGGAAATTTAAAACTTTCTTCGATTTATCAGTTTTTTTTTTCTTTTGCTTGAGATTTTCATGTAAATTAAGAAGTATTTATTACTGAGCAAAGGTTATTAGTTTTTCGCTGCGACAGAAGTCGTAATTTTTAAAGTGAATTTTCTTCGAAGCCTGTATAAGTAATGATAATTGACATTGGAAAATCGTATTCCTTATGCGAAATCAAATAAATACTGATAAGTAAGATTTCCTTTCAAAGATCAAAGAAAAAAGGAAGATTAACTTTCAAAAGATATCTATTAATTATACTGGTAACGTAAGAAATAATATATTAAAATAAAGTGAGCTTTGGAATACTTAGCTAAAATTAAATTTCTCAAATAAATATTTTAAGCTTTAGTAAAATATTGTGCAACAATTAAAATCAATTGTCTTAACCTTCTAATGGCGGCCGGGAGTGGTCGATACATCCGCCAGCAGTCAAGTCGGAGACTCCGCATAAAAAATTAATTGAATTTATGTATAAATATCGCGTCTAAAAAAGGTCGATTTTAACTCGCATTTCCCCGCTGCCAGAGAAGGTTAATCGTAATCTTGAAAATTAATAAATCATAGTAAATAAACTTAAGTCCCGTTCTATAAAATAAACGCCAACTATTTCTGCAAAAAATTGTAGTCAACATTCTCTTTGACGTAACAACTCATCGCCGTCCAGTCTACGATCGTTACAGAAAACCTCGACCCGGAGTCAATACCATAACTCAGCCCAAAACTGCGCGTCCTCCCGCGAGGGCCGCTTACATCGCGAAATCATCGTCGAAGCGAAGGCAATGAAATCGAGATCGGCCCCTGCGCGACAAGCTCCGCCCCGGCAGTAATCAAATCGAACGGTAATCTATACGGGCGACTGCATAATCTAAGACGATGTTCGGCCGCGTCTCCGTCTCCGCGCGTCCGCTCATTACTTTGCGTTATTGATCGCGCGTATACATCCGAGATTACAGCGTCCGACGCGATAGCCCGGGCCGCGTACCTATCAGGTTCACGCGCGCGCCAATCAAATTTGACAAGGGAGGCGAAAGGCCCGGGGAGCGGGGGAGGGGGGCAAGTAACAAACGAACACGCGGAATCGCTGTCTAATGGAGCCTCTCTGTCAATAAAATGGCGCGGTCGCGGGGTTAAATAAACCCCGAGCAGAATGCCGCTCGTCGCGCGCAAATTGATTCAACGCGCGGACATCCTGTTGTTTCTGTCGGCGCTCAAGTATAATTGGCGGTTCGGCGCTGCTGATGGCTGCCTGCTTAAAGGGGTTGAGGCAGAAATTCTGGCTTTTTCGATCGAGTTTACTGTCAGAAATTTTGACGACTTTTTATTCGCAATGCAAATTAGACAAAATTTGTGAGAAAATAAATTTATGTAATAATACCCGTGTTCATCTTGCTCAAGTGATCGCGTATGATAAGGTTAAGCTTGCATCGTTTACGCATCAGTATTCGCAACCCCGTTTAATCTTCCCCAAATTTAGATATTTGAAATATATCATAATAAAGAATTTAAATTAGGATATATATACCTAAAATTTTTTACTAAATTTCGATTTTAAAACTGAATAATTTCTAAATTAAAATTTATTTGAACTCTATTTATCTACTATATCTACTATGTATAATAAAATAATGAACAAAGGCCGCTTTGCCCCGTGGCTCAATTTACCCTCGTCTTCCCTACGTAATAAAGCAGGTAATCGTATGATTACATTTACGAGTCACGATTTATAAGGCGCACCTCTTCTTTCCCGCTCGCAAGAAAAGCGCAACATTACTTGTACTCTTCAAAGTACCGTGATTCTCTTATCTCTCGTCCATAAACTTTTCATCCGCGCACAAAAGGAAATTGTCACTCGCATTATTTGCTCCAGAAAAAGCTGCGTTCACGATTAATTAAAACCGTCGGCGTACCTCGGCGCCCATAATTATCCCGACGTCCGCGAACATGAAAACACAAGAGCGGAGAGAGGGGGGGGGGAGGAGAGAGCGCTTCACGCTCGATCATTAAGAAAGTGGCAGTTGAATACCTCCGCTGAGGGCTGCCGCTCGTATTAATTATCACAAGTGCCGGGACATTACGCGAAGGGGTGGGGGGGCCTGTTAGCAAAAGAGGCGACGCATCTGCAACGCGCGTCGCATTACGTAATGCAATATTAATTCCAGGAGCTTTTGAATATGAAATAAAGTGGATGGAGGAGGCGGCAGTGGCAGCGCGGCGCGCTCGAGAAAAAGCTTTGTTCTCTTTACATACTAAGTGCATCGTCGACATTTCTTTTTTGAAAAACGCGCGCGCGCGCACGTGAGGGGGAGAGGGGGGAGGCGAGCTGCACGCGGTGCGTATAGCTCCAGAGTCGGAGGGAAGGAAAAGAGAAACGAGCAACGGGCGATGGTTTAACTTTTATGGCTATTTTAAAATTAAGATGCGCGAGAAGCGTTCGCGTTGACACGGAACGTGCTTCCAGAAATTTTTGGTTTACCGTTCTCTCGTCCGCACTTGGCGAGATGAATTTATTTTTATGATGCAGCGTAGCTCTCGAGAGATCGAAACTAGCGATTATTGAAAGTGCAGTCGGGGGTCAAAGTTGGAATAACTTTTTTAAACTAAACCTAAGTGTTAGCTGCTTTTTATATCTCAGTTTATTCTTTCATTCGTTTGTAGGAGAAAGACGATTCATCATTAATGCGATTTCTGAAAGCATAAGATTACTCCGGATTTCATATCAGGCCAACAGAGCCGTCGTATTAAATATGCATAACTCAAGCGCGGAGGCAAAAGACAGAATAATTTCACGAGACACAGGCGAAAGTAAGAGAAGCAGCGGCGGGGCAGCTGGGAAAAGGTGGGCTCTAAACTAAAAAGCTCTCAGTTTCATATACGTCTCCGGGAGTTCTCGCGCGCGGAAAGAATGACTACTGGAATCACAGCCGGAAGAGGAGAGAAAAAGTCGTTGCCCCGCGCGGGAGAGGAGACGGAAGGCCGGATTAAAGTTTTATACGTCGCTCGCCTCCGCCCACCTTAGGAGTCTCGCTGCCGTTAATTTATGCGCTCGACGGCGCTAAAACGGCTTTCTTCTATCGCCCACGCGCCTAACGAACTTACGCGCCGACGGAGAGCCCGAGAGAGAGAGAGAGAGAGATAAAAAAAATAACGAAAAAACGAAGATAATCACTTGAGTTGTAACGAGATCAGCTGGGCTGCAGGAGAAGCTTGCAGAGAGTGAATTACGGAGCCTATTGGACCGTGTAATGTGCATTATCCGCGAGGATACTCGCTGACTCGTTGAAAAAATAAATCGAATATCCCCGGGAGGTAAGGCCTTTTATGCGGGCTGCAGGCTCGGCTTTAAGAAAGCGCATTGCAGGCAACGATTAAAATGATTACGTCGCTCTCGCCGGCAGGGGGGGAAATGCGATTGATGAAATGCTGGATTTGCATGAGCGGCGGAACGTTTTTCGTACTACAAGCGTTTTGTTAAGTTACTGTTGAATTTTCGATTTTTTATCGAATCGTTGCGAGAATTTCATATTTCTGATTTATTTATCGAGGAGAAATTTAATTAAGTCAGTTCTTTTTATCATTTTAATAAATTTCAAGCATCAACTTCCATTTCGATTGAATTTTTCTTCCGCGAAGTTGGAAATTAATTACTTTATGAAAGAGAAGTAACTATTTGAAAGGTAGAATTTCCTCGAAAATGATAACTCGATACAAGAAAGAATTCTTTTCGCTTAAATAAATAGAATGAATTTTTGCTGTAATTTCTTCTCCTTTATACAATTGAACTATCGTGAAAAAATTATTAAAAATAGGACTTCTGATTCATACTTTCTCGTAAAATAGCGATAAAAATAGCTGCAGATAACAAGCAGAAGCATGACAATTTTTAACGCGTGATAAATATTATTAGAATAGTAATAAGGGCGAAATTTCACTTCTAAATACAGTCATTACTGACCAGCCACGGTTATTCCAAACGAAAATAGCCCGGCCGAATAAGTGGCTTTTACAAAGTAGTCAAAAGTAACGACTGTAATCTTAGAGCAAACTAGCAGGACTTAGCAGTGCTAGCTCACCTAACAAGAACGGGCGAAATATCTAACTGCGCTCTTACATGCTACTTTGGAAAATAAACGAGCAGCGCGGCGCGATTTCGTACGCGAATCTGAAGAACCGGTAATTTGCAAAGCGTAAGGAGGCTATATGCAAATTTTATGCTCGCGAGCGCCTCCATTCATGTGTGTGGGCGCAGCCGCGAATCTATTCTCGGGGCAAAGTCCCTAATTGCGATTGAAAGTTTGCTGAGAGATCTGCCGATGTAACGGCTATGTAAATTTCGCCCCCTCCCTTTGTCTGGCGAATTGATGTACCATTATTTCAGCTTATTGCAGATACGTGTTCGAGAAATGCATTCCATTGGTCATTAAAAGTTTGAGGGCCGTGCTTCGATTGTGGCGCTGGGAGAATTGTTGGCCGGACTGATATTTAGGTTGCGTGTTCGGCTGTGGCGTTTTTGGTAGCTTACGGAAGTGATTCGTTGCAAGTGAAAGCATGTATGACATAATAGGGGATTCCGTTATTTCGTAAAATTTTTCATAATTTTTTTAGACTACCTGCTCCAGCATTTCAGTAATAGATTAAAATTTAATTATTAAATTGTATTCATAAAAAATTGCCGTATTTGATTGATTAAATGATAACTACTTCTTTATAATGCCTAGCATAATTTTTAGTGTAATTTTAATTAAAAAAATGATTCTAAAATGAGATAGTTGGTATGGAAAAGCATCTTTATTCGATTTTCTCTGTTACTTAAAACAGAAATTTTTCCAGAAAAAGACAAGAAATGACCCTCTGAAACATTTTCCACGCTTTCAATTTTAAAGTACTCGGAAAATTTGCCCACTCCATTGTTGACACCGTTAATAGTTTCCGCATTTCTATAGCGATGCCGGCTCTCTCCAGCCCTCCCGAGCATTTTGCAGTGGCGCTCGTCGCGTCCCGTCATACGTGAAAAGACTTATTCTGCTTAATCAACGTCGCGTGCATGGGAAAAAGGAAGGCCGCGGAGCAACAGAAAAGGGGAAAGAGCGGCGCGAGCGACAGTATCTGATTTACTGGACCATAAATATCTCTAATCTGCGCGGGCTTTCCCTCTCTCGCTAACTGTTCGTCTCTTTATTTCCCCGCTCCCCTTTTCCCGGGAAACGCCTGCATACACGTGCAACCTCCCTGCGTTCTCGTTCGTCGCGGCGGAAAACCGAGAGGGAAGGAGCGAGAAAGTCTGAATTATGATTTGGAAGTTTGACGCGCCGCGCGACTGATCTAAATCAGGAAAAGTTTTCATTCAGTGCACCGCGCGCGTTTTCTTCCCTTTTTACAGGCTGCATTTCCCAGAGCTGTGCCGCGCAGCCTCGACGGATCCCGATGCTGATTCATTTGTTAGGCGCGTCGTAGAGTTGACTTTTCTCGCCTGTTTTCCTTTTGCCGTTTCGTCGGACGGCCGAGGCTGAGCTAAAAATATACGAGAGGATTTGCGCGGGCCGCGTAGGGATTGTTTAAAAAGAATTCCCGGTGCATATTTTTGGAAATGTAAACGCGCTCCGGTTTTTCGGGGAGATGGCGGAGATTCGTCGTTGAAATTTTAGAAAATTAAAGCGGCGCAGAGATTTCTTTTTTTTTTTTTTATGAAAATGGAGGTTAGCTTCGAGCGGCGGTTGAAAAGGCGCTTTTTAAAAAATTAATAAGGATGTCGGAGTCGCCGGATCGCACGACCATTTATCATTTTTACTTGCCGGATTTCAGCTTTCCATAAATCATGCAGTTACAGACCGAAAATTCGATTGAGAATTCTGAAGTCTTGCTTCGCGAAGTTTTATGAAGCAGATGGCGCGCGTGAAAGTTCATAAAATTCATAAATGATTTAAGGATTTAAACTTTTGATGTTAAAACAGTGGGCTGTTAGTATAACGCGATTCTTATTTATACTTTTGTAAAATATTAGCTCAAACTATCAAGTCGACTTAACTCCTCGATTTATAAATTCGGCACTTCGCGGAGCATTATCGAAACTCAAAGAAAAGGGCAAATACCGCCGGCTTTCCTCCGCAGATTTCCCAAATAGCCGCGTCATCGGCACCGGCCCGAATAAATAAACTCCCCAAAGCCCCGGCATAATTCGGCAGCGCAGCAACATCCCCGGGAATGAGAAAAATAACAATAACCGCGCATATAACTTAGCTCGGTGGGGGCCCCCGAAAATGCTCCTCGGCCGCGGCGCGAGAATATAAAAGTGTGCGAATCATTTACGAGTGGCGTCACGAACACACCCCCGGGCTTAAAGCAGCCGCGCGCAGCCGGGGGAAGATTCAGCCGGGTGCAATATTCCTCTCCCCCTCTCCGTATTTATCGCGTCGCGGGGCTCTGCAGGTATTGCGGTCGCGAGTAATACGCTGCGAGAGCCCGGCAGCGGGGAAGAATTAAAAATAATATTTGCGCTGTAAATCAGACTGAATTGTTTATATCGCCGCGGCCGAGTGCGCGTAAGCTAATTAAGGACGCGTGAGAGTTTTCTCTCTGGCTCTCGTCCGTGCCGAGTCCGCGGCGCAACGGCTGCTCGTATAGGTCGGCCCAGGTGTTCTCGTAGCCGAGGGCTCTCGAGTTTATGTTGCGGCCCGGGAGATGAAATTGCGGGAATTAAAGCTAAAGCTTCGCGCCGCGTCGACTCGAGTTATCGATTGTCGAGCGCGCTTCTTACTGGATTTGAATTCTTCCGGGGTTGGCTTTCGCTGAGCCGGGAGCTTTTCTGAAAATTGTTTTAATTAATGCAACGAGTAAATAACTTTATATTTTTACAACTTAGCACTATAGATATTAAAATATTTAGAAATTACTGTTTAAATCGAGTATAAATATTCGCTTGTTTACGCAAACAAATTTTTTTTATAGAATTTAAAGCCAATAAAATTATTGAATACTTTGAGTAATAGACTGATCCTCTCAAACACAATTAAGGACTTTTCACTATTTATTACACGTACATATATATGTGAAATTCCAGTTGTAAATCTGTAAATGTTGAACAGTATTTCCTTTAATTTCGGAATTTTTGGAGTAAATTGAATTCCAGCAAAACAATTATTTTGTTTAATTGTTTCTAGAGTACCAATTTAAAAATCGTTAACAGTTTTCCAAAGTTAATTAAATCCAAGCGTTTTTAACAACATATAAAAATTTCTTTTACAAATAGATAATCAAACGGAAATACATTATTTCCTTTTGATCAGAAAGTGTAACGATTCCTTCGCAAAGGAAGACTGCAGCAAACGTAAATCCCGCGCTTCCCAATAATTACAACGTAAATTGCGACCGACTGCAAGCTCGTCTTGCCTTCCCCCATCGGAGCAGCAGCAACGATCCGCTTTAACATTCGTTAAAAGACTAGAAAACAATTATACTCGGTAGACCCGCTCCTCAGCTCGAGAGACCGAGAAAGAGAAGAACGAATCCTTCGTCATTTCCGCGGCACTTTGAATTGCTAATAGCCGTGCGGCGGCAAGCTCAGCCGCGATGCAAATCTTTCGGCTAGATACAACGCACGACGTCGTAGTGCATTATGCAAATACAAAACCCAGTCCGCGCGCTGACAAACGAACGAACGAACGAACGAACGAACGAACGAGCGGAGCCCCGGAGCTGTACGTTCGAAAGTAGGCCGCAGTCGTCGGCGACGATCCTTTCAATCGGCGACGCGCGGCAAGGGCTGGTAAATGAATTCTGGGCTTGATCAAAAGTTCGCGGCCTCTCGCCCGCGGGAGAGGTGCGAGAAATCGCTCGCGGCCCATTATCGCGGTAATTGCGAAACTTTAATTCGCCGGAAAATCTCCAGGACTGCTAATTTCGTCGCGACGACATCCGCGAGCGGCGGGGTAGCTACGGGCGAAAGCTCGCTTTGTTTGTTCTCGATATTCGGGAGGAGCTGGATCTTGAGCGAAAAATTACAGCTGGGTGGACAAAGGAACCTGGGGAATTCGTGCAGTTGTACTAATTTTTGCTGAATGTATCGGACGAATCGTTGGAAGAATTACTGCAGTATATTAGGACATCTTGAATTATGCATAAGGGAAAGCTGTCGTTGTACGTAAAAATGCAAAGAGAAAAAATTTATCTGCCGTATATCAAATAATGCTAACTACTAAATATTCCTTTACACGGACGTCATTATTCTTACAAAATATTTCTCTGTGCCAGTTAAGCATGAATTAGGTTTAATCTTTTAACGTAATAATACATAAAAGTGAATTTTAAAGTTATGAATAGATGTAATTGTTAACAGTTCTTTCCTTTGTATTAGAAAGTTCATTTTGTAGGCAGTTGTTTATCTACTGAATCTATTGAATCAATTGTGGGTTTTTTCATCGAACAATGGTTAAAACTCTATCAAAGCTTGCAATCTATTTCGATGATAACGGTACATACATTCTCGTTTTATTCGGCAGTTTGATTGAAAATTTTGAACTTTTTTAAATACCCGACATCTATTGTAAAACATTTTCGATATTTTTTGTAGAAACGACTGCCTATGGTACTAAAATTTTTTGTGATGTATTTGTGCATTTGCGTGTTTTGCCTATAGTAAAAAATTTATTGCTATCCATCGCTTCTTTGACAGAATGCGACACTTTTTCACGATGAAAAATTGCGCTCTTCTTTCTCAGCTCCTAGAAAATTTGTCGAAACGCAACAAAATTTTTATGAGCAACGTCGGTGTCGCAAAGTGGAGAATAGTGAGAGTAATATTGATTCGAGTAACTGCGATCGTTTGTCAATGGGAAAATCGTCGTGCGACCACAAAAAGGATTTATTTCCAGGTGTCTTTTGTTTACGATTATTCTATGGTGTTCATTACGCGATAGTTTATTTTTCTAAAACCACATGAATCGTTTTATTTTTTTGTAAAGTTTGAAATTATTTGTACTTCAGTTTGTTATTCAGTAAGTTGGAATTATGCTAAACCAATGACACATATTATCTGGTTTTAAAGTTTCGCGCTCCACTTTTATAAATGCATTAAATTATTCAAGAGCAAATTGAAAATAGTACTCAGCTTCGAAATTTATTGCAACAAAGTTTATATTCTGTAGGTTACGTAGGATGTTGGAGGATCTACATTAATATGAAAAATTATGTTTATAACTTATTTAATCTTGTTTTAAACACAAAACGTAATTAAGAAACGTTAGCGAACTAACATAAAACAAAAATAAAGAGATAACCTCTTTCAAAATGGATTTTCTATTCAATCCCATTCTAATTACATTTTGAAACTATGTTAAACAGTCGTAAATGTAAATAAAAATAGCGGCTGCACTGAAAAAGTAATAATTTCAGTGGAATTGCACGTTACCGCAGCATATAAAGGAAAAATTAACTGCTCTTAATAAAACGATCCATTACGCGCAATCGCGAAATTACATCCGCAAATTGGAAATTCCTCTTTGCAACTCCTTTTCCGACCGCGGTGGAATCAAAGCATTCGAAGAAAGAAAAAGCTTGACTAAAGAAAAAATAGTAAAAAAAAAAAGAAGAGAAGCAGACGGCGGCAGAGTAAAGTGGAAAGGAAAGAAGGCAGCCGGAGAAAAGCAGAAGGCTGCAATCAATTCTATACTTTTTTTCCTTCAAGATGCAAATTTCCCTGCCTCCGTAGCCGAGGAGCGTCCGAAGCAACAACCCAAAAGTGTCGGGGGTCTTGCTTCGAATCCCCTTTTTCTTTGCCCTACGCAGCTCACCGACGCGGAAACGAGAAGAAGCGAAAGAGAAAGAGAGAGAGAGAGAGAGCCCGGAAATGTAGTTTGTTTCCTACTTTACGGCGTAATCTATGAACTTGGCGTAGCTTAGTCGGCCCGGAGAGGGCAAAGTATGTTCCCTCCGTAACGCTGCATTAACCTACTCTGCCGCCAGGAGGAAAAGTACTAAATCTACTTATGAACTTTGTGTATTTTTAATAATTTTAAGCGCGCGCCGCTGCAGAAGCCAGCTTGTACCTGAGCCGTTCGCGGACGGGTTCCTACCTTAAAAAAAAAAAAAAAAAAAACATGATCAACTCATTGAAGCCGGATGTTTTGAGTCAACTCAATGTGATTGGTTGTTGGATTAAGGCGGAAAAATTTTTAAAATCGAGTTTTTGTAAACGTTTAATAATTAAAAGTAGAGGGCTTTGAAAATTAGAATAGAATATAAAAAAAGACTTAAAGTAATGACGTGCTAATATTGTCATTGGTTTTTATTTTCTATTTAATACTTCATAATAAAGAATATTTATATAAATTTCGAATTTCTAACCTCAAAGTTTAGTATGAAGTGTACGTTAAGGTTAAAAGTTCTGCATTACTCAATTATTAAGTATTCGTGAAATTATAATAGAATCCTAGCACGCGTAATAAAATAATAGAGTGCGCGTAGCGCGCATGAATTTAATACAATAAAAAAGCTACCGCTGCTTCGTCTGTCTTAAGTCTGGTGACGTCGTTCGGCCGCGACGACTTTTTCCATTATTTACCCGCCGCCGAGTAGACAAGCGATTTATCGGGATGAGGTATGGCCTGGAAGATGATTTTTTGTCCGCAAGGGTTAAGCCCGGCTTTTACGAGATATTGTGCGAGACGCTCGATTGTCGATGAGCGAGAGCGATGCCTTGGAAGTATTGAAAACTGATCTTTTACGCGTCTGGAATTCCGAGAACATACAACGATTGCCGAGAAGTTCGAATCTCGCAGTCGGAAGTGCAAGTTAAGCACACATGTAAGACTAAATTAATTTCTAACGCACAGATGTTTGCGAAGTCGATTAAGCAGAGACGCTGAAATTGGAACTACCGAGTCTTCGTGTTCTTCGCTCAATCGATTGCGTCAACACTGTTTACATATCAAAATTTCAGCGACGTTCCCGAAAGCGTTTACTATCTGACATTTACTCAAACAAGCATTTACGACAGTTTCTTTAGAAAAGAACTTCATAATATTTCATTCCGTCCCAAATCTAAATAAATGATTCGACTTCCGGACCGTCGGAGCTCTTGACCCGTTCTATCTCTCGAGCGCCGTCTTCTTTTTTCACGCGCTCAGAACTGCTCGGCGACGAATCCAATCGTTTTTCACCTCCTCGAGGCCGAAAAACAGTTGGCTCGAGGAATGCGTACACATCGCAATGGTGTCACTTCGAGTATCGAATCTCGAAGCAGATCAACGAAATCTCTCTCGCGCGATGCGAGATCCCCCTGTGCTTTTTTCCTCGGAAGATATAAGGGGCTGTCTGAAAGGGGGATATTGAAAGAGAAAATTCTGCGAGGATTGTACGCTTATTGACAAAGAGAGAGAGAGAGAGAGAGGGAGATAGAGAGAGGATTCGCCGATCGAGGCGAACGCTGTCGGAATGATGTAGGAAATTCTAGCCCACCGTTAGAGGATGAAAAGGGGACCTGAAATCTGACGAGAAGATGAATGAACCGGATCCGTTTAACGACTGCTTGAAATACATTTGAATGCTTTTTTAATGTTAATAAAATAACATGTCTGTCAAAACAGACGCTACGATTTTTTGGTAAATCTCGTACTGATTTATAATTTTAAAGTGGAAACTAAATGAATAACTAAAAATATTTCATACTTTTTTCAAGAAAAATACTAAAAAAGCGGTGTGACCTGTTATTCATTTCGATGAAGTGTTCCCACGCTTCCACTGGCCAAAAGACGTATGGAAAAAGCAGAGACGAAATAAAAGCCGGAAGAAAAGAACGAGGAGCGCCGTACTTTAGTAAGAATAGAGAGAAGAAAGCTGCAAAGTCGTCCGTTATATTGTCAAAAGCAGGCCGCGGGAGAGCTTGAATCCAGGGGTTCTCTTGAGATACCTGAACGGTAAAGGAATTATTCTCTCGTCCCGTAGCGTCTTATTCTTTTGCAAATCGTTACGTTAAATAATTAGGTACATTGGGCGAAGACAGATTATTGGCTTTGAAAATTGTTTCTTTTGATCATTAATTAGCGGTTTTTTTTTTTAATCGATGTCTTTCATTTATTGATTATAGTAGAGTATCTATGCGCATTGTAAGGAAATGTAGTTTTTTTTGTCTTTTGTTTTGCATTCTCAAATATAAGCTATTTATTTACCACAAAAAGAGCACATTATATACAAGATAAAATCAGTGTCTTACAGTTAATCAAGCCGTCAGCCAAAAAAAAAAGACTCCCGGTACAAAAAGTGCCCTCGCAGCCTTGAAAAGGGTGTCCGAAAGCCAACGAAAACAATAAACCGAGCGCGGAGGCTCTCGCATATTTACCCTTTGCCACAAAGCTGACTCTTCAAAGCTGTTTAGCTGCGTCGAGCCGTGGCAAAGACTACAGAGCCCCCTCTCCGCGAGAGAGAGAGAGAGAGAGAGAATACGTTCGCGCTGATATTTGCCCGGGTGTAAACGCGTCGGCAAGTCGACACTCGGTCCTGCCTGCGCCTTGCGGCTTCGGTTTATGTACCCGCGCTTGTAATTAATGCCTGTCTTTGTGAGCGCCCCGAGTTGATGAATTTCCCCGCGCCTCTCTGCCTTTTCTTTCTCGCGGCTGCCGTAATATTGATGTGTACCACTTGCGCGATCTAGATTGCCGCGCGATGCTACGGCTTTTAATAATGCCGCTTATTAAGCCCTCGTCGTCGCCGTCGCGCGCGGAGATTAACGCGTCGGGCGTGTGTGTGTGTGTGTCGCGAGACGCGGCTGCTTTTCGAGAACGTTTTGCGAGCACTGCGGGTACCCAGGGATTGCCCTGTAATAGCCCAGGAAATTAAGGGAGAAGATTTCGGCGACGACGGGAGATTATTTTTGACTGGGGCTTACGGGCACCTTTTCATTGAACAGTATAACCTTATCAAGTACTATAACTGCAGTACTAATAACTCATTTTCGTTCATCTACCTGAACGTAATTTTGATAAAAAGTTAAAAAATATAATTGATTTTGCGGCGGAGGATTCTAATTCCCCTTGGCTTTTCGAACGAGTAAACTAATGATTATTCCGGCCGACTCTTTCCTTCCGCTCTGTTTGCGCACAGATTCTAGGCGGCTACATCGACCAGCTTACAACCTGGCCCTTTTAATTAACGCGCACTTACCGGTCGCGTTCGTCCGCAATTTACATAAATCGCTGCTAACCGCCGATCGAGATCCCGAATAAACTCCTCCCCCGCTTGCTTTTTCTCCCCTTCGCCTTGTTTTTTCTCTCTCCACCTCGGCGGCCGGGAATACGAGTTCGTTTATCTTTATCTTCGCTTTTTAGATGGGGCTACTCTCGGCGAGGTTTCCGATACGACCTTGGCGATTGCTGGAAGTCGAAGGATCCAAGTTTCGCTCTGCTTTTCTTGCCCCGAAGCTCGATCACGGATCCCTTTTATGCGGCTTCCTGTTTATTCCTTCTGTCTGGGCTCTCCTCTTTCTCTCTCTTGCTCCTTTAATCGTATATAAAAACAGGGTGAAAGCGGGCGAAATGATGGGCCTTTGCGATTGAGAAAATTGGCTCGATCGCCCCGCATTAATCTCGACTGGCTCGGAGCATTTTACGAAAATTGCTAATATCGATTTTTCTTTACCTTTATTCGAGCGCTATGGAAATTTCTACAATAATTTAGTTAATTCGCCCGTTTTATCCGTTATATCTTTCGAATATTCCGTTCAGATAAAAAGCGTCCTCCAATTTTATAAAAAAAAGTATTACAAGAATACGCAAATCATTGTTTTTTACTTCATTTCTAATCTGCAAACTCCGCTTTCTCAAATATTCATTCCTTAAAAGATTAGTGCCGCACAGCGAAATTGATTAATGTCGCAAGCACTAATTCAGTAATACTTATTCATTACCTCTCCGCGTATCCATTAAAAACAATTCAATCAAGCTTAAGCCTCGCTGCCCGGCAGTAATGATTACACTCCAATTTTCCCCGCATCGACGTCGCGACAAGAGGTTGCGCCCCGCCGCATTTCCAGGTAACAACTCACTTCCCAATCTGCCGTCCGGCTGGCGGCACTTGCTCAAACAAATGCTCGAGCATTCCTCTCACCGCGCGAGATCAAAGATACAGAAGGGGCGAAACACGAGGCGCGATTTCCGCGTCACGCAACTCCGCGGCGGCGGCGGCGGCACCATCACCCTTCCGTGTTAACGGGCGATTTGTCGCGACGGCGGCGGCGCGCGCATATTACTCCGCTCGGCAATTTCGCCCCCGCGCTAATAACCGCGCGTATCTTTGACATCGCGCGCGAGCATTAAACCCTTGTAGAGGAGAGATTGGCTCGACACTTTCACGCGGGACGACCAATATCCAGCCGCGGACACGCGCTCGCCCGCGGTAATTGTTATTGGACGCGTTAACAAGCGAGAGAGGGAGGTTTTGGCCCTCGGCGGCGAGGATTCGATTTTGCTTGAGCTCGCGAACCCGAGAAAGGCCGGGGGGGATAACGAATTTAAAGGCGATGTTGCGCTTTCGGCGCCGCGGATTTTTGCGGGGAAGACGGGACGCGACGGCAATTCGTTGGGAGAGGTTGGGTGGTTGCTGCTTTTTCGGGAGGAAGTCTTAATTTGAGTGGAGTGCCGAACCTCTGTTTCGTTCGGTTAATTAAGCCTTTGTTCCTTTTTTGAAAGAGCTTCCGAGTAAAGGGCTTTTAGCTTTGCTTGTTTTCTGCTAATGTAAGTAATTCGTCGCTTTTACCCCTGATTACTCCGTTTCGAAAATGATGGTTCAGTGTTATGCACTTTTCTAATTAATTCTAATTGACTTTCATATCTTTGATAATCATAACGACATTGTTTATTCTCTAAGAAAGAAATCATGCGAACGAGTTATTAAAGATTGTAAATAAGCAGCGGTATCTGCAGCGCTAATTTTTGTCAATAAATTTTTACAACCGTTCCAAATTCTAAAAAGAATAATTGCAATTCCTGAACTTTCAGGATGCGCCATTAAAAAAAATTGCAGTTAAACTTACTAGCAGAATTATAGTTTTGCTGAAGGTAATGTATCTCCGCTGCAATTCGTGCAGTTGTAAAGTCTAAAATATCGTACCTATGAGCAATTTGTAATAGCGGCCATTATAATCGGTGCGGCTTGGGCCACAAATTTTCGTTTTTGTAATTTCACGTATGAATGTCGGAATAAGCAATGATAATCTCTCGCGCGAAGCGTACTTTCGCTCGTTAACCATTTTCACACATGAGATATTTAAAATAACTTCGAGGCAAGAATTTGACTTTATTAATTTTTTAATATAATTATATATTTATTGAATATATAGTTTTTATAAATGAAAGATGTGCTGAATTAAAAAGGAACCGACAAAAATTTTTCAAAACGTTCTGCGTATGAAATTTCTAAAGTTTGGTTTCATAATGTGCCTCGATTGTACCGTTGCCAGATCATATACCAGAGAATTCTGCCTAATCGTATTTATTATAATTAATACTGCGAAAGGCTAAAATTGAAATACGATGCAACATTGTGTTCAGTTCATTTACCTCATAAATGGATTATAGATCTCTATGCGATAGTTGAAAGATTTAATTCAGGCATTCACGTTTTATTACGTGACTGCTTAATCGCTCGCTGCATTTAGAAATCCCATATTTACACACCTGCCTGAATGCGGACAAGACCGTTACACAAGATAAAATCCACATTCATATCTCATCTCTGTCAATAGCCAGCAGTTCGTCGGAAAGTGCATTTATCCATATTTGATATCGGATCGTTTGCGTGCGGCCTTCGCTTTTGATACATGGATTGAGCGCGGAAAAAATAATTGACTGCGGTGAGTAACTAATAAATCGTCAAATCTGTTTCTGTTAATTTGACTAGCCAATTGACTTACCGCATTGGCTCTCGGCTTGTGCGCGGTGACATATGGACATTATAGAGATTTGGATTGGTTTATATTACTACACGGTAATGAAGTTTTCGAATTTATCTTTGTTTATTGGATTCTCGCAATTCTGGTAGTGGGGAACGAAAAATGGATCGAGTGGCGGATGAGAGACAAGGGAAATGCTCCTAAGTGGGATATTATGATTTAAAATACTATAAATATGTTGGAATATTACTAGGCAGTGATAAAAATAATATAAAAAGCGCAGTCAGATTTTCAGTAAATCCTTTAAATAACAATTTTGAAATAACACCGAAGTTCCAGGTAAGTCAATATTTTTCAAGGAAATTTCAATCGATAATAAAAAATATTGACAGAATCTCGTTCAAATGTAAAATTAATAAAATTCGCAGAACAGAAAAACAGCTTTAAATAACTTGGATTTTTCTCAGTGCACGATGGAGGTAATCTGCTTCTATAAAAAGCTTTTCAGAAGCCTAATAATAACCTGCTTCTACAAAAGGGACAGTTTCTCACATAATAATGTTGTTACAAGACTTTGAATCAAACTCTTCGTAAAACACTGCAATACACCAAAAATATATATGACTGCAGCTATCCCTCGGCACATAATTCGAGCGCGTACAAATGCATTCCCTGATCCTCGATATCGAGGATGAGTGCGACACTATTCAGCATTAAAAGCCGCGAATTCCAAGAGGGATTCCAAGCCTAGCAGCTTCGAAGGATGACCCGCAAAGGCGCGTCGATTCGCGTGGCGCGTATACACGCGACTATCGGTATAGAATCGAGTCCGAATGAGGTGCCGTTTATTGGATATCGCTGCCGGAGGTATGTATATATACCTATATATGCGAGCAGAGTCTAATTGCGCGTGCGATTGTTCCGCGTGCGGTGACGCTTTCATTTCCAGCCGGATGAACGTGCGCCGCCGGACAATGAGGAGTCCAACTCAGAGAAAGTCTGGAAAAGTATTTCCAAGGTAAAGGGGATTTTCGCTTCTATAATTGAATAGCTTCCAGCTGCGTGAAAGGGCGGGATTTGAATTCGAAGAGGTAGTTTTTTGTTAAATATCCACAGGAGGTAGATTAAAATTATTGATGTTTAAAAGTTTGACTGAAGGTTTCAAAGTAATTGATTTTGTTTTTAATATTGCAAGCGTTATGAAAAGATATATAGGGATGCGGTTGTGAAAGCTACTATTTGTATTGCATAAAACTTGCAGACCATTAGAAGTTTCAGATTATAATTTATTATTTTAAAAAGTTTCTCGCGAATTTCCAGTTTTAAAAATTTCTGCGAAAATCTGCGGCTTATGTACTCCAATATTACTCATGAAAATATTAAAGGGCTTACAATTTTTTTTAAATATTGTATTAACATGATTTGATAACACAATTTAATTATACCAAAATAAATTTCTCATATAGCTTTAAAGTAAATCTAAAATCTTATCAAGCTTACTTAAGAGTGCAAATTTCCCAAAGTAAACTTATCGATCGAGAAATTGTTTGTTCCCTCAAAAGCAGCAAGTAAACAATTACCCCGAACGAGCGCTTGAAAAAAATAATTTCCCAGGCCCGATAAGCGGCGGGCGCACGAATCAACGTCGCAGGGGCAGCGCCTAACACGTGACTCGCTAGTTTCGTCGGGCGCATATAAACGTCGGTAGTCACACGCAGGTACACACATCGCTCTTAATGAAAGATCCAATTATACGCATGAACCTCGCTCCGGTGACAGATGGGAGGCACTATTATTTTTCGCTTCCACCTAATGCACGAATTGCGCGATTTTTTTCAAACTATCATATACTTTACCGAAGGTTTAGAGCTTTAGAGTTGCTGCATCGGATGTCGAATTCTGATTTAGCGCGACGAAAACCTTCGGTTAAATTTGAAGTCCGGAGTCTCGTCAAATATTTCGGCCTGCGTTATCATCATCAATAACCATCAGCTCGTCCCGAACTAAACTCTATTTGTGCAGTGTAACGTCGCCGTTAAGAGCCGAGGAAAGAGAATGTTTTCGCGCGCGGTCATCTGTCACAGTCGGACTTTTCTCGGACCCGCCGCGAGTTTGTTGATGACGTTCTGTCCGACGAGGACGAGTTATCTTTCGTCGAGTGTTAGTCACTTTTGATGTATGTAGCGAGTAAGATAACGGATTGTCTATGGCAAAAAAAAATGCTAAGGGTTTTCGTCGATGGCTTGTTTTAATGTTACTCTTGAAATTTCTTTGACAAATTGTGCATTTAAATGGATTTTGTTTATTTTAGTAACTTTGCGAACCGATAATTATAATTCTCTATAGAGTTTTGCTGACAGAGCAATCGTTTCTACTTGCCACGCTTTAATTATTCTTGATTGGAAATGGATAACGGGCATAAATAATCGATTTAGTTCAATGCGCAGGCAGGCAACTTAATCAAAATTGAAAATTTGTTACGTAGATAATGCAAACAAAATAATTGTGAATAATTCATTTATCGTCTTTATTCTTTAAGCAACTTTAAACCCAATATTTTTATTAATTTATTAAAATAAATAAAATAAATTCAGTAAAACATAAATTTTTAATCAATAGGAAAAAATGTACCAGATTGATAGGTTACTTGAACGGGTGACTAAATTATGATAAATTATGAAGACCAAAAAAAGTAATTTTGCTCGAGCCTTTGATGAAAGTACGCTCGTAATACATAGACTACTATTAATTATTAACAATATAAAGAAAAACATCTCTCGTCAAAACATTGTTTTCCTCAATCACATTCTGGCGGAAAAGCTGTTGAAAACGAAAATCCCGCGGTCAACAGAATTCGCCTGTACAGAACAACGAAAGGGCTGAAAGAAAAACAGAGCGCGGAAGCCGCGGCGACTCCCCATCCATCCAAATATTCAGTCAGTTACACACCTTGAAACAACAGGCCGAGCTCTCGGGTCCTATATCAACCTATGCAAATCCGCGCGCGACTGCGAAAGAAAAGAGGCCGCGCGCGCCCGCGGAGATAAATGGACCGAGGAAGGCCGCAGGAATATTGTCCAGAGCGGCCATAATTCGGCCCAGCCCGGCTCTCGATTATATTTCTCCGAGAGCGGCGCAGAGAGAGAGAGAGAGAGAGAGAGAGAGAGAACGGGACCTATGCGTGATCGATTGCAGCGGCTCTGCGGTGCGTTTTCGAGCCCAAAGTCCATACGAGTGCGGCGCGGCCTCCTCCATAATTAATTGCGAATTTTGGATGATGCATACACGCGCGAGCGCCGCTATTTCCGATCCCTCTCTCGCTTCCGGCATAAATTATTTTTGATTTAGGCGCGAGCTCCTGCTATCTTCCTCTCCATTAAAGTCAATACGATGGCATCCGGTGTAACCGAGGGAAATATTGGGCGCACTCGCTTTGTTACCCCGCGCCGCTTTCTCTCTCTCTCTCTCTCTCTCTCTCTCTCTCGATAATGACGGCCAATTTTCCGGCGAGTTCTTTGATTGGACCAAAGGCTTGCCAAACGAGCTGGAGAGGGTGCAGAGGTTCGCCGGGAATTATTGCGCTCCGGGCCACTTTTCTAATTTCCGCCGCACGCGCCGGTGAGAAAATGTTTGTTTCGCGTGCGCGGACGCCGACGCCCGTTTTTGTGCGGTTCGGTTCTTTTTTTTTCGAGATTATTATTCTTATTGAAGCGCGGAGCTCGACTCCCCCCTGACTTTTTGCTATTTTTACGCGCGGTGTATGCAGGGAAAAAACATTTGTTCTGTAAGCCGCTGCACACTGCACGGTGAAAGTAATTACGCTGGAGATATTGAACCTTGATTTATTGTGCATGTCTGTTTTACTGTTAATTTCCGTGATTAAGTATAATCTAGTGAAAGAAGATAGAGAGCTTCGATTTTCGTTTTATTGGAGCAACGAAACTTAATACTTCTTTAAATTTTAGATAAGTTTTTGAGTAAACGAAAATTGCATATATTTTTCATTTTTTTTTTTTTCAGGTCATCAAAATTTAGAGCGATTTTCAGGGACAATCTTTCCAAATTGATATCGGAGTTTTCGGTTTGAGAAATCGAGCCTATATCCGGGTTGTGCTGAGACCTCGCGTATGCACCGGAACAAGTCCGGTAAATTTTAGCAAATACCAGCGAGTGAGAGTATGAGTATTGAAAACGTTGGCTACTGCGAGCCTCGTGAGCTTCGAAAAACATTTTGGGCGAGGTGAATTATTGGGGTGGGTCGATTGCTAGGGGCAAAGAGAATTCATTCAGACTCTGAAATCAAACACCTTAGTCTCTGCCGATCGAAGCGAGGTCATAAGCGTGCTTCGTTTACCAAAGCTTTTGCTGATTAACGCCACATGGGAGCATAAATAGAGCGATATTAAATCCTAATTTTAATCCTGATCCTATAACATAAAAAATGGATGACTAGAAAAAGTGAAGCCTCGAAAAGCGACTTGATTAGCTGAATTAAAAAGGAAGTAGGTGGAGCGAGGATTGCTTAGTTCTGATAATGATATTTGTCGCTAACTTTAAAACGCAAAACCGAAACTCACGGTAAAATTGCGCACGAAGCGCGCTTGAAATAAGATAAAAAATAAATACCTTTTTCAGCAGACTTTAATTGACTTATACAGAGTCGGGTTACATAAACTCGAGTGTAATCGAATCCAGCAAACAGAATAAACTTTGCGCAAATAAACTGAACGCAACGCGTCGTTGCTCCCTTTAAAAAAAACAGGCAAACGGAGGCACGGAGCACATCATACATCTTCGACCAGCGGCTAAATTATTCGCTCGGTCACTCGAATATCAGCGGGGTGAATTTATCGGCGAAATTTTCGAGCGAATGTAAACCGGCCGAAGTTTCGCCGCAGATCTAGATAACCGAGGCGCGCCTAAACGCCTCTGTGCCCGGATCGCCTCCGGAAAAATGGCGAGCAAAGTAATTCCGGGAAAATAGGATTTGCAACGGGCGCTATTGAACTTTGCCGCTCTCGTGAAAGAGAGAGGAAAACAGCGAGGGACGCCGGGTTTGACAAGGCCTTTTTCGTGTTTGAAACTCGTTCGGTGAGCGCTTTTTTTTTTGTTGGCTCTGCTTTCTCGTCCGATTTTCCGCACGCTCTCGGTATCGCGTAAGTATTGGGTACTCTCTGGTTAACTTTGTTTAAGAGAGGAGGATTCGAGGGAAGGGATATATTTGACGTGCGAGTGCGGTAAATAAGATAAACGACGTGCTGCTTGAGGAAGTTTGCGTAATAAATAGTATGATGCGCGGGGAGTTTGGATCGGTGAAAAAAAAAACAGCGTAATACGATTCGGCACGGCTCAGCGTTTGATTTCCTTGAAAAATAATGTATCGCGTAAAGGTACGGCAAACAGGCTGGATGATGTATTGTTCGGAAACATTTGCGTGGTAAATATCAGTGGGAGTTGATTATATTTACGACGGAATAAACGGATTTGATTTTTGTGCTGAATAAATTTCGCGGTTTAGCAGACAGTTAACAGCATGAAAATTATTATTGAAATATTCATTTATATTGTTAGATAAAGTAAGGTTCTTAAAACATGATTTTATTCTGTTCAAATATTGAATAACATAAATTCTGTTTTAATTTTATTTAAAACAGAGCTGTATTAATATGATTTAAATAAAAGCCAAGCTTCTAAGAATCTCTCAATTTTAAATACTAAAATTCGCAGAAAATCCATACAGAATCGACTTTTCCAAATAAACACACCAAGAGAAATTCTCTGTCCAAACAAATATTTAAATATATTTTAATATATATTTTAAATATTTTAATATATTGCTAATTTCTATTGCAATATATTGTTGATTGCAATATCGAACGTACGGAGTGTATGTCTCCCATAGCTTCGATTTTTACGCGGGATGTATCAGAACACATGTAGTTCTCAAAACGCGAAAACTATAGACGCTCGGCATCTCGCGCAAAAATCATTTTTCCGCCTTCGCAATCGAATTCGCGCACAAAGAACAAGGATCGCTTAGAGCTCCAGACAATCTCGCTAAATCGAGTCAAAAACGTGGCCGCCGCCATATTATAAAAGTCAGCCATCGATCGCCGCCCGGGTCGATCCAAGCGGCGCGCGCTTAAAATTTCCCGCCTGCAGTCGCGAAATAAAATGTATGCACGCCGACGGGCGGCACTAATAATAAATTAACCCTCGCGAGATTTAACGCTGCGGCCGAGCGCCTTTTTACGGAGCGATCGCTGATTTAGGAGGGCGAGAGAAACGAGCCGTCCCGTCCTTTATCTCTGTTTCTCCGTGTATAAGACCGCACGGACATTTGGATCGGCGCTGGCCTTTTGCGGATTTATGGCGTGGCGAGCTTTGAGCGCTCGCCAGCTTCGCCTTTGCTTATGGCCCCTTCTCCCCCCCCCCTCCCCAGCCCTCGAAGGATGGGGGGGCTGAGTGCGCGGTAAAGTGTTGGCGTATTTCATTTATGGGGCGAAACTTCTTGAGGTCGCTGCCCCTCGTGTGGCATACGCGGAGAGTTATGAAAACAATTAAAATCAATTTAAAGTTCGTAAGGGGACGTCCGGTCAGACACACTGATGAAGGTTTAATGAGATACTTATTTGATTTATTTTTCAAAGTTTATAAACATTTTTGAAATTAAAGTCCTTTATTATACTTTTTTTTAAAGTAAATAGGCTAAAAATAAATTTCAATAACGAGATTGAGCTTGAAACTAAAACAACGTCGATGCAACGTTAATCACGTTCGTGCATGTGTGGTTTTATGTTTCTTCCAGCTATTTCATTTGACTAAAGTGCATTCATTTACCCGTGAAATTCGGAATTCGGAACTACGGTAGGTGGCTGCTTCATTGTTCGCTGCCGCCGTGCGATAATTAGATGGCGGACAGCAGCGTACGGCTCTTACTTAATGAAAGCTCTGCACTTTCCCCGCAGTAGCTGCTGCGCCTTATGCGCAGAGCTCGCGATAATAAAATTATAATACAATTACCGAGCAGCCGTGCCGATAATTGGTAGAAAAAATTATATAAATTAAACGTTACTACGATTTAATTCGATACGTGCGCTTTACTCAAAGTTCCGAGTGCGATGCGCTATTTATTTCTTGTTTCACGGGTATGAACTTAGGAGCGCGTAGACGGTGTAATTTGTTAACTTTAAAAGAGAAGCGAGAGAACGAGAGACGGAGAGATTGGCGTGTGCCATTGCGATTTTAACCACCTGGTGAAAATTTCCCCCGGGAGGTCGTGCATAATCCCTTCTCGGACAGAATAAACTTGCATGCGCGCCTCCTTTTAAATGCTTTTAGCTTCGATGCCGGTCATGCAAATGAGGCGACGCCGAAGTGACGCCGAGCTCCGCGTCTACGAGAGTTGATGTTAGGGTCGTCCGTATGCTTTACTCGGTGGAGAATTTTTTTCTCCTGTTATCACTTCTTATTTTCGTTAAGTAAATGACTGCTTAAAACTGCAGAGGGGATTGCCAACAAAAAAATCAGCTTGAATTTTTGAAATTGAATTTTTATATTTAACTATTTACAACTAAATAATTAAATTAAAATAGAATACAAAAATTTCGTTTCTTTATCTTATAAAGATTATCTAATAATTTTGTCATTAAAATACGTAAAACTAAATTAAAAAGAAAATTTGCGTTCTCAATCTTAAAAAAAGCGCGTTTCGATTTAGTTAAAATTAAAAAAGATACTCTCCGGTAAACTTGACGGCACTATATCCAAATCCGGATGCAGAGCAGCTCTGTCAGCTCGCGAAGGAGGCTAAACAAAACAGGAGCGTTAATTCAGACCTCTAAAGAACTTGGCCGTCCTTTTTCTCCCCCGCGTCGAGGAGTATTTATCTTCCGAGCTTTCCCATCCACTTGGACAGGCCAGGCGGAAGGGGCGTGTGATGGAATCCCGGCCGGTGCGATCGAGAGCTTGACCGATAGAATTTCGATCGCGCGCACGTATAACTAGCTAGCTATACGAATAAAATCCGGGGGAAAGGGGGCTTCTCGCTCCGGCGGCGGAAGAAAAAGCGAGGGGACATTTTCCGGCTCGTCGCCGATTTGTCCGCCGATAAATCGCCTCTCTTTCTCTCTCTCGCATTAGTTGCCGCTCTGCCGATCGAGAGGACGACTCGAAGGCTCGTATACGTACAAGTGTAGCGCTTGTTGGCCGAATACGACTGCGGACCGCGTGTCCTACAAGACCATAAAGTATGTGTCGCTGCTCGTTGGGCGGTTGTGTCGTCGTCCTGTTTATCGGCTTCTCCCACCTTCGGATTAGCTAATATCTGCGAGCGCTCGCAGCGGGACGCCCGCTGTTTTCGGTCTGCTCGTTCGAATTTGCGATTTGTACCGGGATTAATTTGCACGGGGCGGCACCGAACGATCGCTGAGTTACACCATGTTTTTTGGCCCCGGAATCGTTCCAACGCGGTGCTAACTACGCTCGGTCGCGAGTTATTTGGTCAGAGCCGTTAATTGTTGCGAGTACTGCTGGTCTTTTAGCAATGTTAGTATTGTTAGGAGTAGACAAAGTTGTATTTAGTTCTGGAGTATATATTTTATTCTCTTTTCAATCTATCGAACAGATAATTTATTTAATTAATGTTTTAATTTTTAAGCAAATAAAAATTTTAATCGTCAAGTTCTGAAGAGAGAAATATACGAAAAAGAGTGCAATTAATTTGATCGAATAATTTAAAAGCTTCAAATTTGAAAACGAATAATCCTTTTTTTTAGTAGTTAAAATAATTTTATTTAAGCAAGTAATAAATGTATGTACAATGAATTGGAGAAGCATTAACAACCGAGTTACTATTTCACGTAACTGATTTCGCAAAGAGTTAATCTCGAGTGGTTTAGCCTAATTTCTATGAAAAAAAAAGCTTTTAAATTCTCGAACGCACAACTATTCCTGCGAACTTCGCAATGAAAGGTCGATTTATAAAGGTGAAAAATTGATGAGGGAGAAGGCCACTCTGGAGGGAAATCCGACACGGGACTGAGTCGGCGATAAATAAGTGATTTCCCATCCCCGCGGTGCTTGCACTCGCAGGACACGAGCGAATATTCGCTCGGAGCACTGTTCGCTCCGAGAGCGGATTCATTGTTTCGGCCGAAGCAATGGTGAAATGAACACGGCGCGAGTGTCCGCGCCCGCTTGTTACTCGTGTTTCGGGGGTCGGGTCGGACTTTGGCCAATAGACATTTTCAAATGAGGGAGAATATGTTGATGTGCGTTGTGAAAATAGGTAATAAAAAGTGTTATAGGTAGGTGAAAAAAAATTAGCCCTATTTCATTAACTTCTGGGTACTGATAAGAATTACTAGATGGCTGTTAAAGAACTTTAACACATCTGGTTTACTACTAATAAATTACCAAAAGTAAAAAACAGCAGTTTTGAAGCACATAACTTCAATTTTCTCGATAATTCGAAGAGGTAGAGCATTTCTGTGGCCAGATCTGATTTCAGCGATCCAAAATCCACGGAATATAATTATCCATGATCAATTCACATGAATTATGTCGGTTAGTAATCATATACGTTAAATATAATCAAATTCTGATAAACGCATAATTATAGATGTAATTATACAAATAATTATGTGGTTGGTGCAAAATAACTGTTCTTTCCAACATTATTTATGCAATCACTGTAAATAATGTAAGGTTTACATAGATCCCTGCCAAGTCAACCATTATTAGGTCAACCTATTACTCGGTCGATTTAATTTGCTCAAACACCCTTACCGATTAAGCAGTGACACCAATTCTGATTAGGTCCTAATAAAGCGGTGCAAATAATTAAAGAGCACCAGAATTAGAGTTAACTAATGCACTTTTTGATTTAAAACATTGATAAAATCTATTTTTATTTAATTTATAATTCACAAAGATTCAATTATCAATTTCTTAATGTTATTATAAAACTAGATTATTTATCACCTTCAATTCATCGCGAATTCATCATTACTATATTTATCCACTGCCGAGTCTCAGAGATAACTACTTAAGGAGGCTCTAGCACGGTTTGTTACGGACTCAGTAATAACTTTTTTAATTATTTAAGATGTGCTGAATCTTATGGTGACCTTATTTTCCCCTTTTGCTACGCAAAATCTGATGAAACTCGAGTTTGAAATTTTGACATTTTACACGGGCTCTTCTGGAGGAAACCGGGTAAAATTGTAATTTGTGAGATAAAAACTATTTGTTCAATAACAAAAAATATATAAATGAAAGGAGAAAAGCTTCCTCTTCCACGTGAGCCTTCGTAAATTGTATGTAGGCGGTGAAAATTTTGAGATATTATTAATTAAAGTAATTAATCTATCGTTACGCTGCGGAAACTGAAGGGAAGCCATGTTTGTTTTGTAGTAAGCGAGAAGTGCGCGAATTTCAAAACTGAAATTTTTTATTAAAATAAAATTAAAATAAATATAATTGAATTGATTAATATCAACTATATGAACATTTATATGAATAATTGCATTAATTATTATTTATTAATAACTTCAAAACGGCAGAAAGTGACCACAACGTTATCTAGCCATTGCGTAGCTACTGTACTGTACAGTAATCTACACATTGGTATAGTACGTCACTCTCGCAGAAGTTCGCCGTGAATAGGGATCAAGCTAATATCGAATATTTTAATAAAAATAAATATTGAACAAGCAAAGTAATATGTATTTATACTTTAATTATTCATTAAAAATTATTTTTCAATTTTTAAGCTTGAATGTACATAAATATTTCAGCTCATTTTTCGATAATGCTTGATTTTAGTTGTACGCGCTCGAGCCTCCTTAAAGAAATTTCTTTCTAAAAAAAAAATGCAATTAAAGCGGTTGTCAGAGTCTCACAGACGTCTCGCCTTACAACCACAAAGTCGACGGATCAGTCGTTTTCATCGAGTAAACGCACACAGAGAGTCCCCCCTCGGCTAAGGGTAAGCTCACGTTGCACCGTTGCTGGCCCTTTCAGCTCACAGGATGTGTCTTCCTCTCTAACTCTATCGGCGAGCATTTTCGAAAACTGTCGCCTTTCTCTCTTCCGGTGGCTCGGGAGGGAGGGGGCGGCGTTTTGTCGGGATTAACGAGCGTCGAAGGCCCCTTGTTCTTTTCCCCGACAAAAGAAGGCTCTCGCTCTCCGCCTTTGTTGCTTCGCGCGCGTTGTTTATTTCCGTGACCTCGCGCGGCGCACTCAGCTGCCGCCATTCGTTTTCTCCTCCTTCTGCCACTGCACTGCTGCGCGCGCCTTTTCTTTTTTTTTTTGCTGCTCCTCTTTAGCAGACATCTGGGTTTAATGTAACTTTCTCGGTCCTCCTTTTTGTTCTCCGCTGTCTCTCGCTCTTTCCCCGCTTTCCTTCCGCCTCCTTACTTAAAGGGGATTCTTTGAAATTTGAAATATTTTAGCTTGCCGGATTTTTCGGCTGCATTATCGGGTTCGTTTTTAAGCGCGCGTTTTCCGCTTTAAACTATTGCTGCGTTATTTCTCTTTTTCGAATATTTTCAGATTTTCAACTTTTTATTTATCTATCGTATCGGTTTCTCGAAATGCGTAATAAATTTTATTTTTAAACGAGAGATTTATTCGACTGAATCTACATTTTTTCTTCTTGATAAATTGGAAATTGAGATCAGAGTTTAAAAATAAAACAACTAAATATAAAAACTTTTTAAACATGTAAATAGTCTAAAAACAAAATACATGTCTGAAGTTTTAACATTTTACAGTTCTTCGAAAGAAGTAGTAACAGAAAAATATAAGTAAGGATTTGAAAGTGTAAAGTGTGTAGAATAAATATAAAGTTTCACAACAGGTAAAGAACTTAAAACTGTTGACGTATAAACATGATAATCATTTTCTGCAAACAAAATTTTGATCTCTTTTTATGCAGATAAAAGCTAAAATGTATATATTATAGTGTTACGAAGTTAAGAAGTAAACTATTATGTGTCGTTACAAAAAATTCATTTTCATACGTTAAAATCAAATTCAATTGACTTTTCTATTGTCATTTTAATAAAAGTGAAATTAGCTGAAAATAAAAATCTATTTTTTGGATTTCTCACTATTTTAAAGTGACTTTAAATAAATCTTGGTAACAGAGAATATTGATCTATATTATTATTTAAAGGAATAATATTCTAAAATACCCGTATTTCAGATTTATCATTTTTATTGGAAATCATACAACTTCAGCACATAATCGGCGTTAACGAAACAGAACAGGCGATTAATATTTAGATGTACTAAAGGAAGGGCTTAAAACAAATCCCATGGGGATTATGTCTTTAGCGATGAATACGTATAGCGTCCCCAAACGAGAAGCCGAAAAACAAATTCCTTCGGGATTATTTCCTCAATAATGAATTCACGGCAACGTTAAGTACTCAAACGGTATAGCTTTTCAGTGCCTCTTACATATTTAAAATATTTTTCTCAGCATTGCTCATTTACTTCAATGAAATCACTGCTTTATTTACGAGCTATTAGGATCACATTTTAAGGAGCTCCATTTATTAAATTAGAAATAAGTGCTTCAAAAATTCAGAAGAGCGAAATAAAATTTTTCATTAAAAAGAGTGCACACGAGACTCTCTCGTTCACTTTAATTAACCCAACATCAAAAGGTTGAAAACTTCCAAAACCTCCACCTCATATCTCTCCCTTAACTTTTACATCTTACTTGTAAGTTCATATCGTCCTAAACATACGCCGGCCAAAAACCGTTTCTCTCGCGACAAAGTCGCCGACTAACGAGATTCTCACAAAGGCCGCTCAGGGCTCGGGGCGAAGAAGCTGTGCAGTAAACTCCCCCCTCCACTCTCCTTCGCGTTCATTACCTGAGGGGAGAGAGAGTGCGTGCGGTCTCGCTCGCGGTTAATTAACTCCTTAAAATTCAATTTCGTCAGGCCGGGCGATCAGCAGCAGCGACGAGAACCGCCGGTGTAATCGTCCGCATCGACTTGATGTTCCCTACTCGGTCCTCGTGTACACTGATACGTGGAGGTGCTTCCAGCTTCTTCCGACCGTAAGTGGAATTCTTGCGATGTTTGCGGGGAAATGGAATTTTCGACTTGGCTCTTATATATTTTTTTTAAGACTTTGTATTTTACGTTGTAAACTTTGTTACTAATTGCGCGTGAAAATGAGAACTGTTGTTAGTCGGAACTAACTTGTTATTTAATATTTAGATGCAGTCAGAATCGGGGATTAACAAATTACATTTTTTATTTGACATTATACTAGAAGATATAAATACGTTTCTAATGCTCGGCGTATGGAAATGTTAAGTATTGAATATCACAAAACTTAAACTAATTTCTCGGAGTGCACTTCCTTCTAAATATTTCATAATCCAATATTTCGATTGCACCTCGCGGACTCCTTACTGGCTACTTATAAACGTCAGTGGCTCGAAAGTCAGGATGCGTACATACGTCTACTAACGTCGCAGGTATTTCGGAATATCTCCTGTCAGCTTCAATTAAAGTTCATTGCCGGGAACATTGGTTCCTCGTTCAAAAAGTTCATCGCAAAACTTTCCAAGACGACAAAAAACCGCCGAATTATTCCCCAGTCGCGGGGATCACGTCTTCTCGCCGGCGGGAAAAAATTGAACGGTAAGGGAGCCCCGGCATCGCGAAATGCCCCTTTGCCCCCCGGAAAAAAGGGAATTGCAGCAACATCGATCTTCTCTCGAGGCGATGGCTCGCTTCCCTATTTCTTTTCCTCCTCTCTCTCTCTCTCTTTCTCCCACCGGCTGCAGCAGTCCTGTCAATCTGCGCTTGTCACGAGCTTAACGTCAGCAGGTAACCACTTGCCGCTGCTCTGTGCGAGAGCTGCGAAAGCGGATTTCCGCCGTAATTGGAACCGATTGGATCGACGTTTGAAACACGTGCGTTTCAGCGATTCTCTCTCTCTCTCTCTCTCTCTCTCTCTCTCTCTTTTCCTTTCTTTCGCTCCGCGCGCTTTTTTGCACTCCGGTTCCCAAGCTCTCACGGGATCCCTTTTATTTTTTGCCGTATTTTCTGGAACTGCCTCTTTTTACTCTGTGTACTTTTGTCTCTCCTTACACGCCTTTTGCCTGACACCGCTGCTACTGCTGCTACTGCTGCTGCCGCCTGTCGGAGGCACTGCTGCTGCTGCTAGTGTGTTTTTTTTTTGTTTTGTCACGGCTGACCTGATTTTATTGCACCCAAGTGCGCGGGCCAACATGTTTTTTGCAGTTCTGCGCATCCGAGGCTTAGTTCAAGAAAAAATTAGCTGTCTTATTCGAACTGTTGGAGTTTCTTAATTAGTAGATTGGAGGAAAAAACGTGCGAATACCATTATTTTTTATTCTCAAACAAAACCATTTATAAATTAGTACAACATTACTTATCGGTGTCAGTTAAAGCGTAATTATAAATATAAATCATCTGCATTTGAAGCTTTAATGACGTTCTAATTAGCTCCGCAGCCTGCGAAGGATCGCAGCAAGTGAAAATCGCCGTTGAAGTGAAAAGTGAAAAAAGTAAAATCGGGCCGTGTCACTTAAATGAAAAATTTATCGAAAATCTTCGAAATTCCTCGGCGCTGAACCCGGGGCGGAGGGAGGGGTGGAGGGGGCAAATATCTAACTGAGCGACAGCGTAAAAAGGGAAATAAAGTTAGAAAAGACAGGAGGGGGGCGCCTCGTCGACGAGGAAAAGATGGCGAGAGCGCGCCGCCCCGGTAGAGATAGAAACTAAACGCAGGAACACGTACGCAGACTGACGCAACTTGTTACCAAGAGTAGCACCTGCGGAAGACAAGCGAAATAATTCGAAACTTTTGCCGGCAAAAGATATATAAACGGGGTGAGAGGAGCGAGAGCGGATAACGCTCTCTCACTCGCCGACGTATTTTCTCGTTGCGCCACCACTGGCTTACTGCCGCGCGCGGCCCCCGTCTTTATCTACTTAAAGCGCTCCGCCGAAGGAGACGGGGGGAAATTTCTTTGTGCCGCGCGCGGGAGAAGTTCTTAGCGGAGATGTGAGCTGAGAAAAAAATCCTATTAATCATCCGCCGAATGGAAAGCGACGAGCAGCCGCTTCTGACTTGGCCTTGATGAAGCGAACATTTATGGCTTTAATTTAAAACGGTATAACTTTTCGGCGAACTGTGCTTTTGATGAATGTAATGTAAGGGCAAAGGGTTGAAGTTCTGTTTCATTTGTGGATTTCGGAAGATTAGGACGTATAAAGGAGAGTTTATGTAATTTTAATTAATTTCATTAAATTAAGAAAAAGAGAATCTTTTTCAAACTTTTGGAAATTAAAGGTAATGTAAAGACTACTAACATTCGTTCAGTTCTACGTCAGAATTGAAAATGTTTAATATTTGAATTTTTTAAATCTTTATAAGTAATTTGATAAGTGAAACCGCTTAGCCTTAAAGAGATTTCTTGTAATATCTCGTAAGAACTTTCCATTTATCAGTTTAACACAGTACAAGTTTTTAATAAGGCTTTCCTTGATCAAATTTGTTGTAAAGTTTTTGCATTATCATGTAATAGCTCCTTGTAAGCTCCCAAGTTTTTCACGCACAAACGAGATTTAAGAAAGATCTCTTGCAGGAGCTCAACTAACAGAGGCCTCGTAGCGAAAGAGCAGTTTTGAAGTAAACTACGTAGCCAAATCTAATCACACTCCAGCCAACCCTCCGACCAGGATCGTCTGTTTGAATTGAAGTTCCTTGGCTGATTTAACGCTGTCCTTGACTACTTCGGCTCCTCCCTCGCCGTACAGCCGCACATTTCGAGCTATTGAACTTTGATTTCTGGCAACACAAAAGGAGAGCAACTTAAAGGCGATCTACGCCTTTCTTCCCGGATATGATTATTTCAAGGGACGAGACTGCGTCCGTGGGTGGGATGTTTGTTATTTTCAGGGATGGTTTTGAATTTCAATAGCGATCTTAGGAGAATTAAAATTTTGCCTCGAGTTTCCTTACCTTTGTTGATGAATAATGTATCTCTAAACAAATGGATAGGATGCATTGAATATAACTTTTGTAGGTTTCTAGTGCGGGGAATATAATCAGTTTAGATTCCGGAATCGATACTTTGCAGAGAGAATGTGATGTGTATTTTGTGTAGAAATATCTATGCCACGTCGCGTTAACGTTAATGAATTCAAGAGCAATATTTATTTTATGCCCCGGAGAACAATACAGCAAAGCCTTTTTTGTAGATAGCGTGTATTTTTAGCACCACTTCGTTGCTCGTAATATTTAAAACTCGAAACTCATTATGAGCATATTTTAAAGCTAATTTATTGCCTTTTATGCAAATTTAACAGTTTCTCGTAATCCACATTATTCGTCGTTGACGCGCTTGTGAATTTCTCGACTGAAATACTTTCGTTCAAATTTTATGACGTATAACGATTACTTTCTAAATTCAAATAAAATTCAAATTTTTACTAACGAGAAGAGTACCCGACACTTACGTCACAGCTTTTGTTAAAACTTTTTTGTAGAAAAGTTTTTTAATGAAGGAAGCCGCGTGCAATCAGTCTAACACTTGATTTTTCAAGAGTTATATGCTCCGTTAGCTAAAATTAAAAAAATATTCGATGTTGCTTCAATGAGTTCAGCCAGCTTAAGCAGCCTCCAACTGCCAAAATTTATCGCATGCGGGATATTCGGCGCAGCGTCGAAGAAAAAGAGCCTTTGAGTCGCGGAAATCAAAATCCTTCGTTAAACTCGGCAAACTCGGGGGGTATAAACTTTCGAGCGCTAACAAAGGCAAGAGGCTGGTCGGGCAACATTTAGCAATTAGGGAAATGATATGGGACTTGTCCCATATACAGGCTGCTGGTGGCGGCTTTAACTTGCTTTGAATCATTAGGCGAACTGCGTGGCACCTTGTCAAACAGTTCAATGAAGCCGGCTGATTCCTGCCGGACTTGAAGGCAATCCTCGCCTGTCGCCGCTGCCGGCGAAGCTCTCTAGAATATTGCGCCTCTATATCCCGCACTCACATCTGCGCTTCCATCTGAATGTTATCGGATCCGAGAGAAACTATAGGCGAGTTGCGAAAGGGAACGCGCTTGAATCGCTTTTTGATGAATGTCCAACTTTAAGGAACTTTTGTGTCTTTTAATTTGTTTTATTGGGTCAATAATATGCAATTATGTGGTTAAAAACACCATATTCATCGGCAATTATTACTTGCAATTAATATTACTTCAACAATTTTTAAATATATGTTCATATAATATTAATTTAATTTTAATATTTTAATTATACAAATATTCACCTTTAGTAGCTTTATTTGAATTTAATTATAATACATAATGAGTATGGTGAAAGAGCTGAGTAAGTCATAAAAGTTGGATAGAATATTAAAATTTTAATTATTTTTTTTTTTCAGAATAACGCTGCCCAGAAGAGTGGCCGGTTCTACCCACGGAGATGAGTTGAACACTGGATATGATGTTGAAGAGAATTACGGCCATGTTGGCCGTACTTTTGATGCATTTTATCGGATTATCAAAAGCCATAATCTCCTCAGGTCAGTAAGAAACTTATGGTAATTTGAAAATAATTTCATGAAAGCGTGTAATGCCTTTGATAAACTAAAAATGGTAAAAAGAAAATTACTATTGGAGTATAGAATTGCGATTATCGATTTTATTGTAGCTATTCGTAAATAAAAAGTTTCACCTAAATATAAAATTTATATTTTTACATAATTTTCGTTTCATCTAGAATGAAACACAAAGCACACTTGAAAAGTAGTACATCTTTCTCGAATTCGAGTACAATTTCGCCTTCCTTTAGTGGCAACACAAAGAAGCAAATTGTTCCGGGAACTTGACGTCAATCAGACAATTTTCTAAATTCCCCTGATCAATCAAGAAGCATTCAAAGGGGTCCTTTCCGTCCTGTCGACTACTTTAAGGAGGGTTCTCAGTGATGTAAAAATAATACCACAATAATAAAAAATTTTTATAATGTTAATTGCAAATACACAAACAAACTCACAAATTTTGAACGCGATTGACCATTTATTTTAGGAGATATTAATTATTAAAATTAATCAATTTAACATGGGATTAGCATGTTACATATGTGGAGGTTATACTCTGAGTACTTTTTTAAATAATTAAAATAATAGGAAGATAACAAAAAATATATGAGAAGAAAGAGAATTTAACGCTGAATTGATTGAGCAATAAGACCGAATCGCAAATAAAGTTGATAAATGCAAGTACCACTCGGCCGTATACTAGACAGGGAGCGCATAGCAAGCCGCGAAAAGAATCATCTTTGAGCTTGCTCGACTCGCGGCTACAAATTTGTTTATAACTTCTTATCTATGGCATTTAAAGAGACGCGGTTTTCACGCAGACCTTTCTTAATACTTATTGCATAATGTTATCAACAAATACTTGATAATTTCGAAAATTCATAACAGACTTTTGTCGATTAAAGAACAAAATTTTCTGTATTAAAAGTTTTTTGTTTTAATTTTTGTTTTAATTTAATAAAATGTTTAATCAAATTGTGCCTATACCGTATGTATGTAGAAGTATTTAGGAATGCCGTGGAATTTTTTCTAGATATTTAGTTAATACTAGTCTTCACAAGGGCAGATTGAAAATAAAGTAATTTTTATTTTCCATGCGATCGCGTCGCGTGCTGATGTTTTTACGACAGGATAGTAAGTTGAAATTGTCGCTTCTCGCACAAGAGTCAAAACCGATGATTTCTCCGCCCTTCTCCCCGCAGCTCGAACCTGAGGACCCTCCTTAATTCTTGGTCCCTGAAAAATAGGTATCCTTTGAAAATGATCGCTACTTTACTTGCGTTTATTTCCGCGAAACTTGTTAGAATCTTGCTCACAGAGAATAGAGAAATAGATACTAGGTGCAGTGTAATTTTTGCTTAATTCGCGGTCATCCATTCGGAAAGCGCAGCGATACATGAATCTAAATTGACGGATTGTGCGCAGCCGGTGCTTTTTGTTGATAGAATGCCTTCGAAATTTAGCGCTCCTTGCCCCGTAAAGCACTCGAGTACCTCTTTCACGATTTCAACTGCAAACGTTCTGTGCTTCATTTCATTCATTTTCGAAAGGTTTTCCGGCTCAGCCATTTTCGTTTTATTTTCACTGACAGTTCGATTCGCCAAGCTGATGACTATAATTGTTTAAGTGCAGGTCATATACTTCGTGCGTTTCGTCGAGTGTATTTTCTGCTTTGTCGGACGGATTTTAGCCCGCGAGATGGATTGCGCTTTAATAATACTTCGGCACTGTGTCGGAGAAGTGTGCTCTATATAAATTAAATTTATTATCAAGATGAGCTCGACGACACGAATTTTGAAGCAACTATTATTAGACTTTTTTAATTACGAAATTGGAAATGAGCATTTTTCAGCCGCTTGTGATAATAAGTAAATGATACTTGCCTCGGGGAGCTACCACACCCTTCGATTAAATTCCGGTAAAAGCAGTATTGAATTTTAAAGTAAATTGCGTAATTGAAAACCCTAATGCATAACTATTAGAAAAGTATTGTTATTAAAAATTATTCCATATCATTCATTTATAATAAAAATGAAGTTTCATTCGACTGCAGATTTCCCGCTTATTCGGTAACTTTCTTAAAGCCAATAATTTCGCTAAAAAACGGGGCATCTCCGAAAACAGCCATTCTCCTCGCTGCAGCCGGGAGCGTCACCTTATCGAAGTAATACCGGAGCGCAGGGCGCGCTCGCGCGCTTCACGTAGCTCTCGAAGCCGCGGAAACGGCGCATCAGTTTGGCCGAGTGTGCCGGCCGCTGATAAGGAGAGCCTCGCCGCCGACGGCGGCCGAAGATCCTCTCTCGCCGCCTCCTCCTCAGCGAAGTTTGCTTTTCCGGATTGAAAGCGTCTTTCGCTGTTATGCTTGCGTGCGAGTGTTCCGGGCGGAATTCGAGCGGGTTATATATGCAGGTCCGAGAGCTCAAAGGCGAAGGGAACTTGGAGAATCGTTCGATGGGATTGCCGAGGGTTGTTGTTGTTGTTGTAAACGTACCCGCTGGATAACGAGCTCGAGCTGCTTGCGTTTTGCATTTGCCCAGCTGATTGCGGGCTTTTAAATCCGATGAATCATTTATGAAGATGGCGATGATATTCGTAAGAGGGAATTATTGAATCGCGTGCGCTTTTCTTCTTTGGAATTTTGCTGTACGGTGATTTCTGGAACGAATTCGCGAACGATACAGATTGCATCTAAATGATTATTATGAATACGGTTAATTAATGGTCACACATAATTTACTATTTGCAATCTAATTATTCATTGTCCATTGTTCGATTTGCAATGTTTAATACAAATACGAGTCAATTATTAGTGCAATAAAATAACTAATTATGTTATGATATTTGCCAGGCCCTTGATTTACTACCGTCATACATTAAATATCGCAAATCAAACGTAAATCGATATATCGGCCTAAAGTAGAGCGCTTCTTACTCCAGTGAAAGAGTCGTATTAGCAGCTAATCCTCTATGCGCAACTCGAGCGTACATCATCGCAGCCAGCCTCTCTATACAATTAGTAGGGCAGAAATTACACATAAGCGTCTGCCGCGGCGTGCATTCACGCGTAAGCCCGAGCGCGTTTGTACAGCTATAGGATCGATGATCGCATGAGGGCTGCTAAACTCCCCCGCCCTCGCCTCCTTCTCCCGCCTCGGCGTCGCGGCCAATTATCCCGAATACAATCGTCGGGCGTCGAAGTCTAGGCGTTTCGCTCGAATGGATATTGGCAAAAAAAAAAGGAAGCAGAGAAATCCCCGCCGCCACGATCTCGGAAAGAGTGGCGCCTCTCAAGGAATAATTTTTTGCTTGCATTGCAGGTGGCAAGCCGTTCCCCGGACTTGAAAATCTGCCCAGGTCCTTCTGGCACGAGCTGAGCTCCCCTTTCACCGAGGTGAGTGATTAAAACGGCAATCTACTTTCTAAATGCACACGCACGCGACTGGCGGGTAATGGAGATGCCGTATTTCCCGGGGTGCGAAGAGTTCGACGCGAGCGAGAATTATGAAGGATTGTTTGAAGAGCTCATTGAGACGTGATTGAGAGTACGTCGATGGAAAATCGTAGTTTCTCGTTAATTTCAGAACGGTACTTGAGGAAATAAATACAACTGCTGCTGTATAATTGAGAGGGTCGCTGGTTATTTAAGTGTAACAAAAGTTTAAAGTGTAATATTCAAAAGTCTCGTTCGCGTTACTCTTCAACAAAAGATGAGGGAACTTTATAGAAACTCAAGCTATTATTGCTAAAGTATTGTCAGTAAAATATTCTGTTTTAATGATTTTACAAAATATATAATTTTAAATTCAGCAACTTTTTAATCATCCATTATATCAATCTTTCTTATTCCGAACTAACCTCGTCAGAACGCTCAAAAGTTAAAAAAAACCTCTATGTTTAAAAATGAGCTAAAATAAACGCAATTCAATAAGCTCCGAGGAGCAAACAAAACAAAAAAAAAATGGGCAGAGCCAATATGGTTGGGGTTCGATGTGGGAAATGAAACCTCGCATACACGCTCGGGGCCGTCGGGGCGAAACTCAACTTCGTGCTCGTATTTGGCCGCGAGGCCTGCTGCCTTGGCTTCAGTGAAAAGTGGCCCCTCTTGTCGATGCTCGCAGGTCTACGAGGAGGAGAGCTTTGCCACGGAAACTGGAGCGACCCCCGAACCGAGGCCTTTCTTCGAAGATCCCGACAGTAATATAACCGTGCAGCTCGGCGCTCCAGTTTACCTGCATTGTCGGGTGCAGAATCTCCAGGCGCGGACGGTGAGTCACCCCTCGCTCTCGTACTTGTTCTCTTTGATTTCATTAGGCTTTTCTGCTAATTGCTCTTATTTTGCGTTTGAAAAAATGTTGCGCTTCTTTATTTAATGTATAGAATAAGCTGCGAATAACAATGCCGAGCACTTAGATTCTTTAATATTAAGCAGATGAAAACTGGTTTTGGCAAGTTCTGTGTAAGTCTACTTAGATAATAAGCGTCGTTAATAATTTAAAGTTCTTAAGGTAATCCTTCCAAATTTTGAACCTTCATGACTGCTTTGAAATATTTCATGAAGAACGATTAATTTTCGACTTAAAATTATTAAAATAAATGAGGTGTTTAACGATTTATCTCGAACATAACAACCGTTTGCTGCAATAAGTGCACTAAATTCATTATACTCGCCGTCTGCGAGTATCTTGGCGAGGTTAAATTTAAAGCAAAAAACCATTACAGTGTAATTAATAATACGTTTGCGGGATGACTTTCTTATTTATATTGCGATGCGAGCAGTGACCCATTTTCTAGGCTGCCGCGCCTCGACTTCTCTTTTGTCAGCACCGAAGCGTGCTTTATTTTTTCTTCGATCTAAAAGCTTTTCTCATGTACCGTCCGACAAAATCCTCTGTCTCTTCGGTTGCCGCCGCCGCCGTCGCTGCTGCTGTTGCTCTTTTTACTCCCCTCCCCCCTGCTTCTTCACAGATGAAGTTGCCTTAAAGTCGTTTAAACAGGAATGTCGTAAATAACTGCGCGAGAGCGTATTCCTTCATCCTTAATTCCGGCCCGGTATCTTGCGTTTCAGTGCGTTTAGTGCCGATAAATAATAAATGCTCGCAATTGCACAGCTTTTTAGAACGATTGTTCATTTTCATTAAATGCAGTCATTTTAATTAGTAATAAACTTTGACTGTAATTAGTGCAACGAGCACTTGATTAATTGTTATTTCCGTGGATTGCTCTCTGTTAATTTTATCGAGCAGCAATGGGCTTTGTCGAATTTTCAAATACTACGATGGGAACGAGCCTCGCAAATAGTCAAAGGATTTGAATTTTTGAGTATTCGATTAAACAAAAATTTAATTAAATTAAATTTTACTGCATGCAAAATTGCGCAGTAAAATTTTTATTATTCTTCAAAATTTTAAAAAAAAGTTTTATCCCAAAATATAATAACCGCAGATTACAGCAAATTATATTTATTAAACTACTCCAAGCGGCGATTTCACTTTGCAAAAAAGCATTCTGGCAATGATTTCGCGTTTTCGCTGCTCTGGACTTCTATCTTGCGTGTAACGCGCTCAAATCGATACGCGAACTTTGAACTCGCAGCGATCGCTGCAACGTTCGCCCGAACCAATATCTGATTGATCTCGGTCCAATTATTAAGGCCTTTTGCATTTTGTCATTATCAACGCTGCTTTTCACACGTTCATTGCCGCGATCCTTTGAGCGACCCCGGCAAAAGCGCACACGCGTAAATTTCCGTATTGCCGGATTAGGTCTTCAATTCACCTCTCTGCAACTGATTCGCAGCCGTTTACGAGGAATATATACAATCAGGCTGTAAAGCCGTCAAAGCGGCGAGTAACGAGGCAGGCTCGACGTGCGCCACCGATAAGGATAATAAAATTAGGAATTTCGACTCGCTAATTATAGGAGAGCTGCTAATAATTTCATCGTAAATCTAATGGGCTTGCTTCGGTTTAAGCTCCGCGCTGAAAGACTTAATATCGACTTTTTCCAACGCGACCCGTCGTCAAGATAAATTATGTTTTCAATTGGTATTTCAAGCGTTTCCAGTGCTTTTTTATTATTCACTTAAACATGTGCTAACTTAGTTTTAAATTAAGTTTAAGAAATGAATTTAACATTGTCTGACCATATTCAAACCGTTTCTACTTATATGATTGATAGCCAGAATTAATCGCAACAATTTATCTGCTTGCACTTTTTAAAATAGATCAAACCTTAACATTTATTCTCGTAATCAAAAATCTTTTATTTGCAAAAGATTAATAATTTCCTTTTATTAAGGAACCAGCCGAGCAGCGTGAATGTTTCAACGAAGTCCCCATTGATCGGCTACATTTATTTTACAAAATCAATTCCCACTTACAAATTCTCATCTACCGCGTCATTACCCTAACAGATATTCAGCCGCAATTATTCCACTCCCTCAAAGTATATTATTCCTCGCTCCTCGCGGCAAACTTGTCGGAAAACTTCCGTCCAACGGAAAGTGCCACGCACTCGATGATCCTTCCGTCCCCCCGTCAAACTTATAATTATGCCATCCAATAATTAAAAGGGAAAAGGCTGCGAAATTATAAATTAAAATGAGTCGATGAATGGCGGCGAGAGCCGGGAGAAAAAGAGTCTCGGCGAGAACACAATGCCGGGGCCTGTCGATAATGTTAATGAGCCGTTAAACGCTCGGCTTTCAATGCGAGTTTGCTGCGTCAGTCGCCCGCATTCTCGTCGCGCGGAGACGCGCGAAACTCGACGAAACCCTGGCTGCCGGTACACGTTTTTCCCGGCCGCCGCCGCCGCCGCCGCCTCCGCCGAGGCTAATCGAAATTAGCTCGAACGACTTAATCGAGTTGTCGAACTCGGGCGCAGCGGGGGAATTTTATGCCCGGCGGCGTCGACGCGCGACAACGGAATACCAACCTCTTTCGAGGGGAGTTTTTGTAGGGAAGCTCGGAGGGTCCTTTGAAGAAGTTGCCGGGATTAATTTTTTAGCGTCGAGCCTTACGCTTTTTCTTTTCGCGTGCGCCAAACGAGGTTTTGCAATTAACTTGCCGCGGCAGACGTTGCCCAAGTATTTCGGAACGATCGAACTAGAATTGCTTTGTAGTCCGCCGCGACGGAGGAGCCATATACACTGCGAGCTATTGCGAACTAATGAAACCGTCACAGCAGACAGATCGCTGTAAGCAGCATGCTCATTAATTTGAGAGACGGCTCGGCGCGGTGGAGACTTGCCTAATAAATACGGCTTCGATAAAATATATTTGATTTAATAATTGCTAACTTTTTCTACATATTTATTAAAATATACATTTATTCCTAGAATACTGCTTGTAGGTTTATGCTTTTTTTTCAGTGCTTACGTGTTCCGAGAAAAATAATATTTATATTTGTTAATTTTGCACTGTAGGGTAAATAAAGATAATTGTTTTTATATTCTGAAAATAAAAAGCGAGTAAAACGAATTGATCTGGGTAACTTGTATGATAAATGCAAAGGCTTCGCGGTGATACGAATTTCGCATTTTTAATCTTCTTGGAATTGTTATTTTTGTGATATATTCGACTTTTTAAAACAAAAATCCGTAAATATGTAAAATTACTTTTCAAAAGAATTTCAAAATATTATTTCAGCAACGATAAAGGAAACAAATCATCCACTAATATTGCTTTTAGACTCGAACAACAAATCCTTAATCACTCCTAATATTCGGCCAGTGGCTCTCCACTGCGCACGTGTCGGTCGACTTTCGTTTTGCCTTATAACCGCATTATGTTCCTTCCCCCCTTCCTGTCCTCTTATTACCCGGGGTTTTATCTCCCCGAATTTTATAAGATTATGAAATTTATATTCTCGGGAGGTCGCGCAGCGCCGCCGCCGAGAGACTCGGACGGACGTGGCGGTGGAGGATTGGAAAATGAGGGTACGACGGGAGTGGGGGGAGGGGGGGGGAGGTAAGATCGGTTCGTCCGTACTCAAAGAGGATTCCGCGCTTTTGTTTGCGAGCGGATAAGCGGAGACAGGAGGAGCCGTTTTTTCGCGTTCCGCGACCTTGTTTAATTCCGAAAAACCTCTCTTTCTTTAGCTCTCGTTCTGGAGAGTGAATGGAATCGAGTGCCAGGCAGCTTTTATCGGAGGATTATAAAGTGGATTTTGGGGCGGGGGAGGCTCGCTACGAGAAATGATATAAGCGGAGGCTGTGACTCTTTTTCTCTCGAGTCCCGAAAGCTCGTTTGTATTACTCAAGAGCGTTTGTAGTTAATCTGTGACGTAATCGGAGTAAGAATGCAGAACGTTTATCAAATATTCAAATTTCGTCTTAGATTGAGAGATTTTTACGGGGTAAACCAATTTCAAAGCTTTAAAATAGTCATAAATGGGAAGAAACGAAATTTTATTCTAAGCTTTTTCATCTTTTTAACGTTTTTTAGAAGTTTTTTTTGGGGAGTATGTGTGTTAAAAATGATTTAATTGAATTTAATTTCGAAACCACCTGAATGCGCGATGTTCTTCATTGAATATTCTAAAGCATCGAAAATAGCTGGTCGCAGCCGAGTAATTAAATAGAAACTCTAGGAAACTAATATATAGTTTCAAACTATACGAAGGTATAAATATACACGCGATGAATTTTCACGCGATGATAAGTAATACCGCTATATTCGAACAAATTTTTTCAATAAATCAATCCAACATTTTATTTTCGCAACGTTCCTTCATTCTTCCGCTCCTCAACTTGTAAAACTCGAAACGAAATGACAATATCCCGCCAAGCTCGCGATTTGAATTTCGCAGCCGAGAGTTCCAATCTTGGCTGAAAAGATGCTTTATTCAGCGGCTTCACCGTAGCGCCGCGCCTTTCTATGTTTTCGGGAGTCGGCGCGAAATATCCGAGGGCCGTTAACGGGTTTGTTTCCTGCATTTGGTTTCGCCATTGTATTTGAAATTGAATCTCGAAAAATACAGAGGACTCGTCGGGAGAAGGCAAAAAAAAAAACACGGAAAAAGCCGTAATCGGCTTACGTCGGAGCGATGATTTTTTATACACCGTCGGAATTCGAATAGTTATTTACGCGCGGCAAAGAGGCGATGCGCGAAAATGAGCCTCGTTTAGTCGTTTTATGAGCTCGACATACGGATCGCACAGAGTGGGAGGGGGGTTAAGCTCTTTCTCGATGTTTCGAGGAGGCATCGCTGAGGAACGCGTCTCGGTTCGCTGAAGCTTGACCCGAATACGCTGCATTCGATAGTATCGGATGGAAAATTCGATCTGCTTTTGCGCTCAAATGAGATTTTAAAGTTTATATCCTCAGGGGGGGTATTTTTATATTTGACGAACTTTCTTGTTTGCTTATTGATAGACTGCGTTTGTGTAGTACTAAAGCGTTTACAGACTTTTCTTTTTTCTTTATCATCAAATAACTGGAAAGACATAATACTGCTTTATTCTCAGATGATAGAAGAAGGGTTTTATGTGATATTTATAATTTAAAATAAGAGTAATTGGACTTGGGCTTCTTTTATTTAAGGCTTTAAGAAAGATTTGAAGCAATTGATAACGAGAAGCCTGATATTGTACTGATATTGTAACATTACTCGGTATCTCTCGGGCAGTATCATCAAAATTAACATTTATCATCTCCAGAGCCCTCCTTGTACTTTAAACACGAAGTGTCTAGTGATTAATGAATTTCGCTCGAGAGACACGGCCTTAAATTTTTAATCCCCTCGTAAAACATTTGAACGCCGATGTAGAATACATTTTGTAGCTCGAGTAAAAAATTCCCGTTTAAAAAAATAGCGGCGTCCAATGTATACGGATTACTCGCGATTGAAAGAAAACAACATTTTTATATATAATTCACTATTCTTTCCGTTTTCGCGCTTCCCCGCGAATCGAGCGAGAGAGTAATGTCGACGGGTAATGGGAAATCGCAGCGATCGGTCGGGGCCGAAAAAAGACGCGAAAAAGCCCGAACAAGGCGAAACAATCCAGATTTACTTTACGCGAAAATTATACCGAATTCCCTCGCGAGCTTTCCAGAGATCGCTGGGCCCCGATACTCGCGCCTATAATCGCGCCTGTTTTGTGTGCGCGTCGGAGGGGGGGCGCTAACCTGGCCTGGAAATTGTTAGGTGGGCGCAAATTTAAATCTTTGGTAAGCCTTCGAGCGGCCGCGAACCATCTATGCGCGAATATGCGTGCGCGGCGATAAAAGCCAGCCCCGCAACGCCGCGATAGGGGGACGCGGATAAATGCAATTTCCTCGCGAGTGATAGGACGGGGGAGAGTAATTTATTGTGGATAATGTTTTTTCGCCGAGCTGAATGAGCGTCGCACCGGCGGCTCCCGCAAACTCCGTTTTGGGGGGGGGGGGCTTCGACGGAGCTAAAGCCTATTATTTTTTTCACAGGTTTTTCGGGCTATGATTAATTTTAACGTCGGCGAATAATCGGTAAAGTGCGTTAATCGATTATTAAATGAAATTTTATATTTGATGTTTAATAATTCAAAAATTCAATTTTTCTTTAAATTTTGAAGCTTAAATTAAATTTTGAATTAGATTGTATAACAACTAAAATATCGCGTTTGTATAATATTACATATTAATTAATATCGGGTTTACGTAATATTATACAATTTCACACGAACCCATTTGGAAATCAGAAAATCAGTTGTATTTACCTCAAAATTCAAACATTAATTATATTATTTGTAATGCATCTGTGAAATTCAAAATTTTGAACAAACATTCATCATTCGTAAAACTTCAAAAAAGAGAATTTTCTGATTAAAAGTAAACACCATAATAATGTTTGATAACAAAATCCGAGTTCCCGCTTTCCTTCAGACCTCGAAAAGTAAATTTAAAATTTAATCTTTCCCAGTTTCTCCACATAATTTCGAAATCCAATTGGTTAAAAGCGCTCTTAAAAATCTCGCTCTTTATCGCGCGGGAGCACTCGTACCTCATAAACTACCTGCAAATTCTCTCTCCCCTCGTCCCGGCTCACCCCGGGAAAATCTATTCCCCGAAGCATACTTCAAAAATCAAGGTAATCACCGTACGATCATCCGGGGCCGAGTGAATTATCGGTGCAGGGCGTTAGATCAAACAGAAATTCCGGGCCGCGCCGCTACATATGCTCGGTAATCTCGTGTAAACCGTGCTCTCTGGACAGAGATTAAGGGAAGGGTTACGGAGATATAGAGAAAGCAGCCGGCCGGCGGAGGGGAGGGGGGGGGGAGGCAGATCGAGCGACGGAGGAGCTAAACTTGGCTTAGCGCGAAGTCATTTAGCCGAGGCTTACGGAAAAGCTCGGCGCCGCTGCGGCTCGCATGAATTTCAACGGCCGCCTGCGGACACCGACGCACGGAGGCCGGACAGCTGCTTCTCCGGGATAAGTCGGAGCTGCCGCTGCTGCCCCATTGTTTGGCGCCCGGCTGGATTTCGGCTGCTCGCGCGCGGAGGGGGCAGGAAAAAAGGACGCGCTGAAATTTCGCGAGAGTGCTTTACGATTTGCGAGATTTGTGGCGGGTTTAGGGAAAGACTCTCTCTCTCGCAGCCCCGGTAATTAAGGCTTGAATTTTGGAAAAAGCACAGCCGCAGGTAAGCTGCTAAATTAAGGGTGGCGGTCCGAGGCTGTTTTTGGGATGGAAAATTTTTAATTTTCGTCTCGAAATCTGAGGGTTAATGTATTATATGCAGAGAGATAAAAGTGCGAAAAATGCAAAACTTGCCGTGGTCTTTTATGCTTAAAATTTTTCCGCTTAAAAACGTCTCAATTAGAACTTTTCTGGGTTTGAGAAATTACAATCTTCGAGCAAAATATTTTTCTTTGCATAAAAGACTTATTTTTTTTTTTTTATTATTAAAACTATAATTTCTCTGGTGTAGTTTTAACTTTTTTTCGTCGAGGCATTAAACGGCCAGCGAGGAAAATTAACCTTGTTTGTTTAGATAAGGAAGTAATAACATCATATCAGAACTTCAATAACGCTCACTATTTACGTCACATCAAACCGACGCAAGACGTTAAATAACATCATCAGTACCGCCTTGCCAAGCAAACCAATCCCCAATCCCCAAATTCCGCTCTCCATATTCGAGATGCCAGGTCGACTCAACGCAAACAAGGCGCTTATCGCCCCCCAAGATCGATTCCGGCTATTCCGATTAATTCTTCCACACCTTCCTACGAGCTTACGCAGAGGGAGGGAAAGGAGAGAGTCTGCGGTCCAGGCCATGCATAAAACTCGGAAATTCCGAGCGCACGTCTATCCCCATGTGTAATCAAGGAGTATCTCGATCGCAGACTCGGCGGGCCTACAGGGCGTATAATCGCCCGGGGGTGTCGTCGTCGCCGTGGACGATAAATCAGCCGGGCCGCGTCCCGGGTTAATTAACGTCACCGGCGGGGGGAGAAAAGGCGTGTGTACAGGGGCGCGTCGTCAAGGTTAGGTCGGTGTGTGTGTGTGTGCGTGCGTACGCAATACCCGCGAGGAATACCAAAAAGGCGGCCGCTGCTCTCTCGCGCTCTCCGCCTTTGACGAGCACGTCGGCTCTCTCTGTTGACTCTCCGACTCTCTCGCAGGTTACATCCTCTCCTTCTTCCGCCGCAGAGCCCCCCCCCACCCCGTGTGTTTGCCAAGAAGCGATACCTCTGCGGAGTATAACTTCGCCGCGGTTTACCGGAGCCTCTCGGCGAGCTACGTTTTTAACGGCTTAGGCTATTTTCGGCCAAGGGAGAGAACGTAGTTCTGAGCCGGTGCCAAGAGCGGGATGCTATCGCCGGGAGATGATCTTTCTCCTTTTTATGGCCGCCCGCTTCCAGCCTAATCGGACGGCGCGCCGATGCCGGATGATACAGCCGCGGTCCCCGGCTCTATTTATTTGCCATCTCTCGTGCGTTAATAGAATTGTCGCCGGAATCGGCGACTGTTTTGGCGAGCTGCTTTCCGCAGATGGATATCTGCGGGGAAACGGGCTAAGTTTTACATGCTCCTTGCGGACGGAGTGAGAAGCCTGCTTTCGGCTAGAAAGACTCGAGGTGGAATTTATGCCACCTGCCGGATGGTAATCTTTTGCCGTCGGAATTTTTAAAGTGCTGTAAATGTTTACCTTACTGCTCGAGATTTTGATCATCTGAATAATTTACATTAGATAGAATTTGTGTGTTTTTCAAAATGAAATTTTATCAAGTTTTAAATTTATTACCGTTCATATTAATAAAGAGAATTCATTTAAAGGTTCCAGGTTTTCTTATTGTATTAATACAGATTTTTATAACTCTTAAAGGAGCCTTTTCAATATTTGAAAATAATTTGTAATCGCGTAATTGCCCATCATTACGTGTTTATTGCATATCACTCGATTTTAATTCTATTTTAATAAGTAGAACATAAATGGAATTTTTATACGGCGCACCATAATATCTTAACGGAATAAATTTAAATTATCGATACGAGTTATCTCTCACTGATAAAATAATTATTAATTTATGCTCGTTATCACGTTGTTGCTAATAATAGAGGAACGTTATCATTTTCAGTTGCAACTATTAAAGGCTCATTGAAATATATTTTCAACGCGCATTAACGATAAATTGGCGAATTTTATTTTAACGCCAAGTTAAGAATGTTAGCGGTTCGTGTTTATGGCGAGTACATTAATTTCATTACCGCAGCTAATAGGATTTTAACAATATAGCGCGATCGGCCAGTTCCGGAACCGTACCTGGGCTTAAATTTAATATTTTGAATATCCGCTGAATTATCGGATTGCATATTGAATTATCAAGCGACAAACTGCTGCCCCGAAAATATAACATTTTTCATCGCGATTTTATCACACACGAGAGTATATACATATATATAAAACCTAATTTATTGACAACTAAAACCGTTAACTAATTAACACAAGGTTTAGAAAGTCCACATTTAGCGGTTTTTAAAACCCCCTTATCCGCAAATCGCAAACATTCTAAATCTTGCAAAAGACCAATTTGCGCGGGGATGAACGTGTTTGCCGCTCGAATTTGATTACATTTAGCAAACGTGATTAAAGTAAATATCAGCTCGGCGCTTTAATTCAAAGCTCGGGGGGCCGCTATTGAAATCCGGCGGAACTCATTGGAGCGTTCTTCAAGCGCAGCCGGGTGTAGACGTTGCCCGAAGCGCGAACGTCTGACGAATTTTCGCGTAAATGCCCGGAAGACAAACGCGAGCGCAGAGTGACTCGCTCTCGCGCACACAGCTATAGGGGATCCACTCGCGTCACGTGTCGTACGCAAGCGGGAAAATGTCGCGGGGAGGCGAAGTTGTTTCGTTTCCCTCAAGGGGCTGTACCTACAGCGTTCGGCTGTGTATCTACGTTTCTCCCCCGCTGACGTGTGTACTGGGAAATGGCACGGCTGCTGAATTCGGAAAACTTTAATTAGCTCTTCGGCTTTATTGACGAACTGGTTGAAACTTTTCAGGCGCGAACTTGCGATTTTGAGGGGGAGAAGGGGGAGCTGGAAAAATAGCTCGGGAAAGTTGGATACAATGGAGGAGAGGTCAAATAAAAGAATCGCAATTCAATTATCAAGAAAAGTTTGCGTGATACTTCCGTCAAGAGTTTTCGGATTATACAATGAAAATTCATATTGAATCCTACCTACACTTTTTAAAAAACTTTGAATTATATATCGAAACGAGACAATTTTCGATTCATACATAGTATATAAGATGCTTCTATTGACAGCTAAACTTTTATGTCAGGATTGAAATAAAAAGATTCTGTATTGGTTCTGTAATATTGTTTAGTTTGCTAACCCATATAATATTGTTTAGTTTGACTTGTAATATTAATGTTCTTTTTCGTAATTGGTTGTTTAAACAAGTTTTCAGTAATCTGAAAAACGTCGTTTTTTTAATCATTTAATTTTTACATTTTATTCTTTCGATTTTATTAATTTGCGTAATACACTGATAAGAAATTAGATTTCAAGTTAAAAAAAAATTCAATTTCAAATTATTATCTTTAAAGTTTTGGATTCGCCAGTATTGCCGATCGAAAGTCAGTAAACAACTAGAATTCTAAAGAAAACGTCAAAAGCATAAAGCTTATTGTAGTCTCGCTCTTTCGTATTTATAGCCATTTTCCTTAATATCTTACAGACAGCCACAAAGCAGTCGCTATCGCAAACTCAATGAGAGCGCGGAAAATAAAAAAAAAAAAAAAATTAGGTTGAACGGAACCTCGCTCGATACGGTACAAAGCCAATCCAGCGTCGTTCCCGTTTCTTTCTCCGCCTTCTCGATATAATGCCAAACGAGTGTCTCGTAGATATGAAAGAAGCTGGTGCGTATACAATAAAATCTTCCCTGTATATCGGTGCCCCGGCCCAAAGAGCAGAAAGACTTAAGATCCTCGGCTGCCATAAAACGCCGAGGAATCAGCGAGGCAAGACTTTATCCACCGACTTATCTGTCCAGGTTCGAATTCGGGAAATTCGATTTCGGCCCCCCCTCCTCCCTTCGAATCCGCGAGTTTCCAGCTTCCAAAGGGACATGTATATGCGAAAGCGGCCGCCCGAGAAAGAGAGAGAGAGAGAGAGAGAGAGGGAAAGCAATTTCGGCGGGATAATAGTAATCATAAATACGGGGAGCCGCTCGCGCGACGTAATTCGGCTGTAGACTTTAATATACTGCGAATAATTTTCCGCGTTAGACTGCAGCGGGAGATTCCGTATTATAAGCGGCAGCCGATTGCCTATCCGGGCTCGCTTTTATGAATTATTCTTGGCGAACCGTCAAACCGGCCCCCTGCCGTGTAAAAGCCGGTGATTCAATCTGGGCGAAGAATACATCGATTATTGTAAGGGCTAATTAAATTGTTGATGAAAGGGCTTGAATTGAGCGTAATTTGATTTTCGCGAGAATGCTTTGCGCTACTCGAGCCTTGATTCAATCGTGCGATTCTGTGGATGGGACTACTGTCAGCGGCTGAATCAGAGCTGCCTTTGTAATACCATTTTGTTTATTATTTCGGCTGTTTAAATTGTCCCGTCAAAATTTAACCAAGCTCGATGAGCATTATTTGCGATTAGGTTAGCTTCTGTACGCGAAATAACGCTTTGAGCAATGATTTTTGCGTTAATTGTTGGCAGATACGGTATCCTTGTTGAGAAAAGGTGTGTTTTTTGATTAAAACTGTGTTTCGTTTAATAAACTAATATTGGCAGTAACTAGCTTTTCTGCTGAAATTATTTATTGAGATAATATTGATTGAAACATTAAACGATACCTGGAACCATTATAATTACACGAAATGATGATCGCTAATATTATGCCATTTATGTAGCTTGCGTATTATTCAAAGGTAAAGATTAAAATAACGTTTTCGGAGAATTTCCATTTCGAAAAAGCTATTAATTAAAGATTGGCTAAATCATAAGCTAATTAAAATTTATAATCAAGAAAACACATTAAAGCGATGCCGTGGACTTAAACTTACTTAAAAAAAAAGATGCCGACCAATATCGGGACTCGTAACGCGGAAGATCGTCACATAAAACGGCAAAAAAAGTCGAATTAGCTGGTCATACGATGATTTACGCCTTGCGTACTGCACGCGTGCGGCCGTGTTTCCGCGCGAGAGCAATGCGCGCGGAAAACTTTCGGGTGGAGAGCAGTCCGGCTAAATTCGATGTCGCTTGATTCCTCCCGCCGCCGGCGCTGAAAACTCGCCCGGCAAGGCAAACATTTCTCGAGCTTTCATTAAGGTTTGCACTTTCCGCGAGCATTTACGTCTACCCCCACCCTTGTCTATCTATCTCTCTCTCTCTCTCTCTGTACGCTTCCGTTCCTCCTCATCTGTTTCACTTTCCCCTCCACTTTTAACTAGCCCTTTGTTTCTCGCACTCTCATTCTCTTCAGCTATGTCCCTTTGTCTTCCGTTAAAATGGTATTCTTTGCTGCTGTATTACTTCTATGTTTTATTAAATTTCCTCGGGGTAAAAAAGAATGGCTCTGTTTTGTTGAATGAAGGTAACGAAAATTACTCATTAGCCAAACAAAGTTTTTTATTAGTTTCGGAATTCATTCAGTGTGCAATTAGCAAAGGTTCGCTTTTTTTCACTAAATAATACAGTGCACATCGGTCAGGTGATCGGTTAGTTTTAAATATTTTGGATAAAATTTGAATTTTAACATTGCAAGATTTCTCTTCTTTTATTCTGTAAAGTGAAAATATTTCATTTTTTGTCTCTTCGATTATTTTTGGGGTCACTCTCAAAGTCGTTCGAGTCTCTTACCGTAACTTCTACTGTCACTCTGATTCGCCTTTAATTGAGTTATCCAGTCCTTTCTAAAAGGTTTAACGAAAACTCGTATGAGGGCGTAAAACAAATTAACGAGATGAGCATGACTTACGTATATTTTCCTTCTTCATGTAATGCACGTACATCGTTTCTCATAAATCTTTTATATATAAAACGTTCAAAAAGCTGAAATATCCCATTCACCGAAAACAGCAAAGAGAGCCATTCGAAAGTTGGAAAGGCGACGTCCCAAGAGAGCATCCTCCTTCACTCAATACTTTTAACCCCCGCGTTATTTTCAGCCAAAGCGGCGCCAAAGAAAGAGCTCATCCATCTATTTACATCTCTCCCGCTGTCCACTTGTATTTGTCGCGTGCTCTCACTCGGGCTCTCCCGGCGAAACGAGTGCTCGAGCCGCTGCGTCAAAAACACTCTCGACTTTTGTAAAGGGCCGATGTTGACATACACACACAGATCCACCCACACGCGCTCACTTGGCGTGATTTTCTTCTGCAACTCGCGTTTGTTTTGCGCGCGGCAAAAATGGCCATTCCAAGCGGTTGCAAGCTGCCGCCGGAGGCTGAACTTTCGATGTAGCGTAAAAGTTTACCGCCGCTGCTTGATAAGTAAACGGAGGAACGGGGATCCCGAAGCGGAGGATACGAGCTAAGGACTCGCGCGCTTGAAAGCTCCGGTCGATTGCCTTCTTTTCGCGGTCGAACGAAATTTGCTCAGGTGAAAGTTTTCGAATTTAATTTCTGTTTTTCGAGGATTTTGTTTGTTTCGGTTGGCCAACCAGGTTTAAAAATAAGCTTTCGTGTTTTAAAATATATTTAATAATTAATATTTAATAATATTTTCCATTTTTCCAAAAATAACGGATTAAATCGGGATTAAAGGATTCAATCTTCTCAGTATAGCAATCAGAAATAAGCTAATTATTTTTAACTTTGGATTTTACATGTGCATATAAGATTACACTTGTTGAAAAGAGAATAAGAGTAATAAAAAAATATTATGTGCATAATTTGTCCAAAATGAGATTAATTTGTGCGGTATTTTAAAATAGAAGCTCTTTTTAAGCAATAAATCAGCTCATAATAAAAAGAAATTCAATCTCATTTAGGTTTATGAAAATTCCAGCTCCAAATTGAATTACGTACTATATTAAAAAGGAAAGAAAATAAAATAAAAGTGGTATACAGTCCATATTTCTGAAATTAGGGAGCTCCGTAGCAAGATGTGAAGCGAGCGCTTTCATAACGTGCTACTGGAAAAATAGCTCCATCAAAATTCAAGACCCGAAGGGTCTGTCCTCGCTTCGTAAGATAGACTCCATAAGGTTTCATTAAATTTTTCATAAAGCTTTTACGAAGCTAATGAAGTTCTATTCTCGGTCTTAAACGTGCTTATATATTTATTATATATAGCTTCGATTACTGTACTTCTGTATAAAATGCCTGCGGATTTATCATCAATAAGTTATCATTCAATTTATTGCGAATCGTGCCTTAAATACGCGATTAAACTTCGATTTATCGGGCTTAAATCATCCGGGAGTATTAATTTTATACGTGCGATTTGATACAAAACTTTCCGACATTATCGGAAAAGAGTTAATCAACTTTTTTAATAAATTTATAATTGTGGATCAAGATTTTACTCTTTCGTAGAACTGCACGAGAGATTCAATCTTTCACAACGTGCGTATATAACGTTGTAAAAAGCTTTTGTGGAATTCTTTTTTCAAAGCAGTCATCAAAATCCATTAAAACGAACTGACGAACATGAAAGGATAGTACACAAAAGTAGAATACCTTTTACCAAAAAATAAAAAAAATACCTTTCGCTTTAAAGTACGTACATTTGAAAATTTTGAGAGTTTCTTTGTATTCTCAAGCCACAGACAGAGATTTACGCCCACGCTTTCTTATTTTTTTTTTTCCATTACGCAAGACCTTTTTTATTTTCACTGAACTACGCGAGGGAAATCTCGGCTCGGAGACGTTCTTGAGGAAAGCGACAATGGAGAAAGATGCGAGTTAACTTAAAGTTATGAAGAAGGAACGGAGATTCGATCTTTTCTAAAAGAATCTGACTAAAGCGTTTACTAAAATCTTTTTTTATGTCTTTCATGTTTTAATAAAATTATATTAATTTTTTTTTTTTAAATTAATAATTTCGTCAATTTCAAAAACAGACATTTCTGAGTATCGTTAATAATTCCTTCGTTAAATTATTAATTTATGCATTTACATGATAATTAAAACAGCAATATCAATGTAATTAGTTGCATGTATATTGCAAATACCTCTGAATATCATCTATTCATTACAATAATAAGCTTCCTATTTACAATAAATAAATCCACTATTCCAAACGAAAAGTTCACTTTCAGCCAAACACCTGTCCAATAAAAATAAATCCCATCTCGAAGTATGGCTTGTGTTTCGATCAACACGAATTTACTGCCTAGCAGCTTAATCTCCTTCGTAAAACGCATTTAATTCCGCCGCCCCCTTCGGTAATCTTATTCTTCACAATGACGAATTAGTCGCGCGGCGCGCTGCACGGCTCGCGTGGCGGTGGCGGCGGCGGCGGCGGCAAAGCTCCGCGCCGCGAGCACTCGACTTTTAAAGACGACGGGAACGAAGCACAAAAGGCTAAGGAGGCAGGCCCGGATTAATCAATTGGCCTTGGATAAGGTTTAACTGCCAGCCCCGGGGAGGAGGCCTGCCGCGAATTAATTTATGAGCCATTTGTTCGCGTCGCTTCGAGAGGGAAAGAGGCAGAAAGAGAAAGAGGGCGAATTCCGGTAATAAATCGGACTTCCCGTGTCGGGGGGGCGCAAGCGAAAGCCCTGAGTCGTCGTCGTCGTCGTCGTCGTCGTTCCCACCCAGGGCAATTTATAGTCGCGGCGCCGCCCCGCGACGGCTTAACAATTTTCGATTTCGCGCGCGGCTCTCTTTCTCTCTCCTTGGACCCCCGCTTCTTTTTTCCACTCATCTTTTTCGCTTCTCGATTTTGGCATTTGTTCTACTCCGAGGGCTTTCTTGGGTTATACTGCGAGGAGAACTCGAGTAGTCGCGTTTTCACGAACAATCGCCGATTTTTAGTCGGGGGGGCTTTCATCGACGCTCGGCATTCGAATCGGCGGCGCCACCGATGCGTGTTTCATCCGCGTTAAATGCCCCGGCTTTCATTCACTGCCTGTAGAACCGAGTCTTTCAAAGGTCGCCTTGTTTTCCAGTTTCGGTAGAGGTATGTGTTTCAATTGAATTTTGCATTTGCTTTGTAAAAGAATTGTAGTTGTTCGAACGCCTGTAGGATCAGTACAAATATTTAGCCGGCATTTCGGCTTTGATTATTTTTGACGTTAAAAATTAAACGCGGATTATTCATTTAAATGAGGTTTTTTATTTTATATTTACCGGATTGATTTAAAATAATTACTTATTGCCTGCATTTAATTAATGCTGGATGTGACGTACCCTCGTTAATTTTTTTTTAAATTGAAAATATTGATCGACCTACGTAATTAAACTTTTTTGAATACAAAAAATCTCTGATGTAAAAGTACTGCGCTAAATAAAGTCATTTCAGGTCAACAAGTGATAATTTTTATCCAAAGAAAAAAAATTAACGCGCTAGATATGCATTCGAGGAACATTAAAAAAGAAAAAAAAAAGAAACAAAATTGCGTGGCGAATAATTTGAAAAAGCAGGCAGCACGTTATAGACTGAAAGATGTTATACTCGGTGCAGCGGCGCACTTTTCGCTTTCACATCGCGAATGGCGTAAAAAGTTCGTTATAACTTAATCTTTGTAACGAGCTCGTTATCGCGCTTATAACCGAAAGAAATTTTAATACCGAAAAATAATCGATATATCCTCGCGAGAGGCAGACTTCATTTCCATAATCCGCCGAGGAATACGAGGTTGCATAACTTTTCAGTGTCCACTTGCCGGTTTTATTTTCCGTTTCGCGCCGTTGCAAATAAAGAGCGTCCCACTTTTTTTTTTTTTTTTTTTTAGTCCGCTCCGCGTCGTGCTTTCTTCGCGCTCCTTTGACTCTTTTCGCCCGGCGGATATTATAACTGCAGCTTCCGTACGCACATAGACGCGTATTTTCGCTCCGTTTTATTGGCTGTATCGATGAATTTTCGACGGCGAGAAAAATCGCAAAACCCTTTGTCGGGCGCGGCTGTTTTATTTTTTCTCCGTCGATTCCCTCTCTTTTTTAATACTTTTGCGCTTCCGGCAGTCGCAAACTTTTTCATCGCCATGCCGGCCGTAAAAGCCTGTTTCAATTATAACAAAGTGTCATAAGTCGCTGTGTGAAGTGATCGCGGCCGTTTGGAGGAAAATTTTACTTGCGCGTCGCACAAAAGGCCGCACGCGTTATTGTCGCGCGATAATATTACTTTCAAGTCCATTAATCGGGAAATCGAATTTTTATTCATGGAACTGACGGCTCGGAGCTGCGCGTATAAAGAGAGAAAAGAACGCCGCTTACTTGGTGTGAAAAAGATCGAGGGATTAAATAGAACGTGTTTCACTTTTCAAGAAAAGTAGCTTTGTAACTCACGAAGCATCCAATTTTGTGGGATATTGTTTTGGGGAAAGCGTTCAAACTTGAACCGTTTGAATAAGACAATGGGATTAAGATTTTGTTGGAAAGAGGCTCTAGATGCATATTAGCGTGAAAGAGGAAAAGCATAAATTATATAAAATAATGTTTATATTAGGTATTTTTAGGATTATACTCGCAATACAAACTGCGTAAAAAATATCATTATAACTCGTTTTATATGCCACAATATTTTAGGTCGTACGATTTTTAGGAAGGGCCTTTCCATGAGCGCGCGTATTTATTGTGATTTTACTACGCAAACAAGATTCAAATTATTGATATTCAAGGCTTAATTAAACTATCATTAAGATACACAAACCCAAGAGCAAACTAGTGTATACGCAATAGGTCTTCTTCTCGAGCGTATTCAGCGAATTTCGGTAACGAGGCAAAGATAATTCAAGTATCAAACAATGCTCCACGCCCGCACACAAATCACCGCACTCGTCTCTCGCTCCAAACGCAGGCCGGGCGCGCAATAAACTCGGCGGGCACCTCGGGAGGAAATTATAGGTGTACACAAGTGCGCGAGCTCGACGTCTTCGACTCGGCGCTTTTCCCGGGCGCGGAAGTTGCCTCCCGATACGCCAGATTATTCACTGTTGAGCCCTTTATAATAGTGACAAATGACTCGAGTGCCAAGTGTGCGGCCTAGACTCGGGCCCCGGGAGATATGGAATATTGAAGGAGAAAAAGGAAGGCTCGGGTTAACGATTCTTTAAGTTTCGGGCGCCGCGCGCGAGGAACTGAAACTTTAAAATGGGCGCAGCAGCACACCGGCAGCGAGCTACGTATACGTAATTCATTACGGCGAGTTTTTGCAGCGGCACTCGTTCCCCAGGCTGAAATTTCATAAAACTGCCGATAAGGACTGCAGCTCGTGTGAATGAACGATATGCGTTACGCCTTTTTAAAAGTGAAAACACTTTTTGAGAAGCGTTCAACTCTACGAGTGCTCGTAAATTTTCTTTTTATTTATGGAATTGGTGCGGTATTTTTTAATGGAGTATATATTGTTGTTATATTTCGTTCACACTACTTTCTATCTGTTAGCTCAAGTTTTCGGCTTTAATTTGCGAGTTTACAGACTTCTCTAAGTTTTTTCTTAGAAGTTATAAGAAAAAAGATTGCGACGAGTTATCTCGTGAAGGATTGTTCATTGATTAATGCCATAATTCAACCGGATGGGAGTGCGGCCCTGAATTAAAAGTTGCGCCATTTTGAAGCCAGTAAAATAACCTTTCATTTGAGCCCTTATACGTTTAAAAATAATGGTGCAAACGTGGTTTAATAATGAAAAAAACTGTAGGGAATAAATAAATAAAACTATAGTTTAAAGCTCCATTTATTAAAACATGGCTGTTTATCATGTATCGCAAAAATTCAGAATAATATTCGACGAAATTCGCATACTTCCAAGTAATAATATTTTTTAATATTTTCCAAAATTTTTAATAATATAATACAAATGTTTGAACAGAATCTCAGCCTACATCCAGAAAATGAATTCTCACGACGGCCCGGCAGGCGGACCTGTATCCACAACATTATAAAACAAATTTATCGCTCCGCAATCCGGAAACAAATCGACTCCACGGCTTTTTACCCGCGAGCGAACAAGTCGGACTCTATACCGAGAAATTTGCATGTCCAAGGCTCGCCTCGATCCGTCGGCGTACGAGGGTCGACGTCCCGCGAGAGACGTGTCCGTCAAAGCTCAGGATTTCATTGAAAAATGTATTACCTCGCCAATTCAATATTTCAGATTTCCTTGGTTGCCGCGCGCGCGCGCGTGACCACGCATCCGTCAGGAGAGCCGAGCTTGCGTTTGACAAGCGGCAAGCCGAATATATACTTGACTCGCCTTTCCGGCTCTGTATGGGGAAATATGTATGTTTGCGAATGTAGATGGGTTATTAAATGTAAAGGCTCGGAAGGATTTCCGAACTTTTTATTTGTATTTTTGATGAATTGTTATGCTTTTCTGGGTCAAGAGGCTCTTGGACTCTTTTAGAGAGTAAAGCTCTAAATGTTTTGATCGATAGTTTAAGGAAGGTTGTCGTGTTATAATTTATTCAACGACAAGAAGCTTAAATTACATATATTCTATTTAAATTCTGTTTATTGTTTAAAATGGTGCGATAAAAAGAACTTGCCAAAAGCCAGTTCAACTGCGAGGGTAATCGAGCATATTTAACCGCTGGGAGAGCAGCAATTTAAAAGTTTCGTGCTGGAGCAAAACAAAAAAACTACAGAGTGGCTCATTACAGGTTTCGTGGGTAAGGAGGCGCGGCGACGAGCTCCACCTGCTCACGTTCGGCCAGCAGACGTACTCGAGCGACTCTCGATTCTCCCTCGACTCGGAGAAGCCGAATAATTGGCGGCTGAAGCTGAGCTCGGCCACAGAGCGCGACACTGGCGTCTACGAGTGCCAAGTCAGTGCTCATCCCCCGTTAATAAGGACCGTCCACCTCATGGTTTCCGGTGAGTACATTTAATAAACTACTTCATATTTTCAGCTCGATTATAGTTTTTTTTCGAGCGAAGAGTAATCGCTCGGGGAAGTTGTACCTGATTTTATAGAAATTTCAGTACACAGTTGCTAATACTTTCCTGATAAGAAACGTTTTGTTTATATATTTTATTATAATATAACACTTTTTTAACATTTGTAAAAGTATATTTTTATTAAAAAGGGGATATAATTTAAAAAAAAAAAAAACTTGCTCCCGCTTCGAAACTCAAAAAGCGACATATTTTCAAGAGCAGAAATTCACAAAAAAAAGCGAAACCAAATTACTTTCGTAATAAAAAAAAAAAAAAAAAGAATTGGCACGCGTATAAATCGCACAAGTGAAAAAGGAAAAAAAAGGGGGGGGGGTGACGCAGAAAAAAGCTAAAAAAAATAGCGTCGAGTTCACCGAGTGAGAGAAAGCGGCGGCGGCGGCGTAACGAAAAACTCGAGGCATGTCCAGGATTCGTTCGAGTCGTAAATCATGATGCGGTTTGGTCGTTAGGTTAGTCCTCGGCGTATAACGACGCATTCCAATGCTCTCCATAACGATACGGCTAGTCTCGAGCTCCCGCGCGCCGCGCCGTAATTGGCTCGCGCTCTATGTCACTTGGCAATCAATAAAACAAGGGAGGAGGAGAAAAAAAAGACGTACTAAAAATAACCCTTTTCTCTCTGCACTCCCGTGCAGGTGAGCTGTCTTTCTCTCTCTCCCTCTTTCTCTCGGCTAACCCGTCGGCTCTTCAGGAAAAGCTCTAGCCTACGTTTTTCTGTTTACTCGCGCACGTTTATTTGCAGTGCGAAGCCTGTTTTCTGGCTGACTGACTCTGAATACTTTGCTTTGCCATTAATAATTCACAGGGTTTGCTTTATTTTTTTGTTTTGTTTTTTTTATTGCAATTGACAGGCAATGAGAAAATAGTAGCATGTATACTTATATGTAATCTATAAACGTGAGTTTAATTAATAAAACGATTCTTATATAATTTAATTTTTTCTGTTCTCGTGTGATTCACGACGTACAGTCACTTCTCCGAAATCGTAAACAGAGCGACAAAAAAAGTTTCTTCCGCAGTAAATAACAGAAAGACTAATTTAAAAATACTGCAGATCCTCTGACGTACCGGCCAATCCAACCTAGCAGTTCAATTAAAACTCCCACGCAATCTTACATTCACGTACAGCAATGATCAATCTGTTTACCCTGATTCAGGCACCGCGAACGAATGTTTCTTCATCAGCGAACGAGGCACCGAAAAAAGTATACGTTCATCGGCAATAAATAACCCAGAGATGCGAGTCGCTAAACTCATACATAACTCGTGCGTTTATTGAAGCACCCGCGTTCGTTACGCGGTCCCCTCGTCTGCGGGCTTTCCACACCTCGGCTGCGCGAGGCTGAGGGGCCTCGAATTTGTAAACGCGGCGAGGCAAAGTTTCAATTGTTTCGCTCGAGCAGCCTTAAAGGCCGCGGCCCGAACGCTCGTTAGCTCCACTGACACATTTAGAGGCCGAGGGAAATTTCCGCGGAATCGATTGTTATGAACTTGGTTATTTTGATATGTCGGCGGTCGAGGTTAATTTTGGAATTTCCGGGCTGTCGCGCGCTTGCATGCAGCTGCAGCAGCAGCGGAGGAGGGCGGCGCGGCGAGAAAAAGGCCCGTAGCCTGCCTGGCGAACGCAGCGTCGGCGGAAAACCACTCCCAGGGATTACGAAGTTTCGGCCCGGGAGGAGGGAGCCCCCGTTGCACCGCAAGCGTTAAATTATCGCTAACGACGTGCCTGTTCATTTAGAATGAGTCGCGCTTTGCATTCCTCTAATTCTATCCCCGGCCTCTTTCTTGCTCGTTTTATTCTTTTGTCCCTTGAATTTAGTGCCTCTCGGGGCCGACGCCGCCGCGACGCGGTTTTTTCAACTTTACCCCGAGTGCTGACTTACTGCGATATTTAATTTGTCGAGTGCTTTGTTTTTTGTAATTTAAGCTCAGTTTTTATAATGATCAAACCGATTAACAACGAATGCTTCGCCCTTTAACGACGCCGAGGACTCGAAAATTCCGGGGGGTTAAAGGATAATATTTTCAATGGATTATCTCCGATTTTACCAGAATGCTCCGAGCACTTTTCTATAAGAAAATTTATTTCGAAAAGTGCATTATCCCGCAAAAGTTTCGATCGCATTGCTTCCATTTTCCCAGAATTAAAGCCAAAGCAGTCTGCTGCTTTCAGCGTCCCTCTAACCGGGCGAAAGCTTACAATGAAAGCCGTCTAAACGCACCGCAGCGAAATCGTGATCTCGTCGCGAATTTATGCATAGATTCTATTTCCCCGGGCGAGCTCTGCAAGCCATCATTTCTTTCTTCCCTCCCTCGCAGCCGCTTAAAATATTCAAGCGCATCCGCGCGCGGCTCGCTTTTCCGAACCGCTGAAATCTCGATACATTTGCTCGGTATACACCTCGGCTCGCGCGGCTCTTGAAAAAAAAAAAGGCGAAGGGGGGAGAGAGAGAGAGAAGCGCGGATGCACTCGCACAAAGGTGCTTTTCCCCCGTCGGCAGCGGCGCATTCTCTCTTCCCCACCAGTCGCAGGCGCGAAAATGGATTTGCCTGGAATTTCGAGAAAAATGACTGCGCGCGGCGCGAAGCGATTTAGCGCCCGAGCAATAAGTCGAAGAAGTTGGAAATATTTTTAACGCGCCGGATAAAGTCTGCGCGCGCGCCGAGTGTATATTTATATACAGCCCCACGTATGCGTCGGGGGTGAAGCTGCCGTCGCCGCCGTCGCCGCCGCCGCCGCGTTGGTTATGAAATATTTGACCGAAATACCGCAGACGCGCGAGTGTACGAATGCCTAAGCCCCCCCCCCCTCCCCTCCTGCACCCGCTATGTGTGTTCGTATATATGGAGAAACGAAGTAATGCGGTAATAGGACGACTTTGCGAAAGTTCGCGCGCGCGCGGAGAGAATATTTCAGCGGTATGCGTGTAAGCGGCCGAGGCGCGTCGCCTCGTGAATGTGAATGGTCTTAATTGTTCTCGAATGAATTAACATATACGTAGGCTCTGTCATATCGGCTGTCTCGGCTACGTTTTAATTGTGAATACTTCCGCGAGAGGGTGAAATATCGGGGGATCGAGTCTAAGGTTTCAAATGAAATAGAAGACGTCGTATTTCATCGGTGATTAAACGATCAAGATGTGCCGAAAGCCGGGGAAATGGAAAAAAAAAAATTGCCGTTGATTCATTTTAACGCGAGTCAATAAACCGAATTGGGGTGATTTATTGACTCGTAAAAGCCGCCAGATCTTTTCGCGTATTTCTCATCTCCGATTACTCTTCCTTTGACTTCCGCCGATGTGTTTCGACAGCGACGAGTATACTCGCGACTTTTCTTATACGTAACGGTAGTTATAGGCCATTTGCTGATTGGTCTTTCCATTGTGGTTCCTAATATCGCTTGTTAACTGGAATGCAAAGCCTGTCATGCAGGCATGCCAGACCGACGCTAGTCAAATGAATTCGAAATGAGTACTTCGCAGGAAAATAGATGAGTTTATGTACCGGTTGATGTAAATGTTACGGAGTGCGATAATAGCTGATTTATTGATGTTTTAGAGGAATTTATTATAAATTAATAGAGAAAGCGGTGGAATTAGAATAACGTTTGATTCTCGGATGATTTATGGCGTTAAAACTATACATCATAGTCTGACGTGCAGTCGATCAAAAATAATAGTTACAATGTAAGCTGATGGTTTTAATATTTAATTGTAAATTCCAGGATGAATTAGTAGGAAACTGCTGTTGTTAATGAAAGTGCAAATGTACATCAGTAGAATCATTAGGCATTAAAATTAAAATTAGAATCATTTCGACATTTTGTCAATGAATAATGAAGTTTGAGTATCTGTGAAGCAAACGCACAGTCATTTAAGCAAACACAAGCATTTCCCGCCCTATAAGGTAATTACGATATAAAATTCAAGAAAATATCGCTTAAATCCACTCTTAGAGTTTGTTGACAAAGCCACCGATAAGTACTTGCCATACAAGACGTCACAGAGAATATCAAACTTTCCGAGAAGATCGGCAATTCACCGACAGTCTTCAATCTTTGCAAAATCCCGATAAAGAAATGGATCGAGCAGGCTGATAAATTCAAGGAAAAAGGAGAGAAAAAAAACTGCAGGGATCCTCCAATTAGGAGCGTGATTTTAATGGCTCGAAGCGCGACTACAGTCCAAAGTAGAAGAAAGAGTCGCTCGTGATATCACGCCCGAACTCTCCATTCTCGCCCCTCCGTACTTTTAGCGGCGCGACTCTCTCGCTAAAGTACAGAGAACGTGCCGCTCGCGGACCCGGGCGGTTAGGTGCAATTAAAGGATTCTCAGTCAGCGCGATAGTGGAGCCACCGAAACTTACAAAATAATTTCTCCCGAGGAGGCGGGGGAAATGAGTCACCTGGCTCGGCGAGGAGGGAGGCTCTCCTCTCCCTCCTACTGGCATCCGTTCATACAGTTACGAACTTAATTTCCGGGGGCTCTCCTTTTTCCGAACTGCAGCAGCGATTCCATCGCTTTTTCTTCTGGTTCTTTATCGCAGCGGCGAGACTCTCTCTCTCTCTCTCTCTCTCTCTCTCTCTCGCTCTTTCGCTCGCGTTGTCCTCCTCATTTTCTCTCGAGAGGTTTATGGCGTCGCAGCTCTCTTTGGAATGGAGGCCAGCCGTGATTAAGTGGAGTCGCTTTCAGGACCTTTAAATCAATTTATCGAGGCGAGGCTTCATTATGCGCGCGCGAAAGCCCGGCTTTTCGAACACGCTCGGCTGTAAGGGCTGCGCCGAGGTATAGATATTACGGGCTGACGCTGCCAAGCTGCCGAGGGAAAAAGGAGGAGGCTGCTCCTTCGTAGCTGCTCTAATTATTTGGAATTCTGATTATTTGCCGGCGACTAATTTATTAAACTATAAGTATCGTATTAATTAAAATAATTATCGTATTAATCTGAAAGGGAAATGCTGAGCGTCCAAGGCATTAATTTTTTATATTAGATTTGTATTTATACGCTACATTATTAAGCTCAAGCAGCAGGGATAAATTTATCTTTCAAAAGTAACGTTATACATTTTTACTTGTTCCTAAATTACTTTAAACTAAAAAAATGAAAAGTTAATTCTGATTCAAATTTTTAATTCCTGCATCAGAAATAGATCTTGCATTCAGCGTCCGTTTAAATATCAAATTTTTCAAAAGTAGGCCAATCTTCGACACGCCGACGAAAAATCCGAATCAGCGACGCGGTCGGAGCGGTTCCCAAAAATTAAAAATTTCGGTCGAACGAGGAAAAATTGATTTATACGTATCGGATATCCCTCCGGGTGGACGCGAGCGATGTATATATATCGACTTCCCGCTGGAATTCGAAAAAAGAAGTAGAAAGAGTGGCTGCGAGGTCCGCCGGTTTTTCCAATAGCCCCGCCGCGCTTCATACGTGACACGGCCGGGGCGAAAAAGAGAGCGCGCCGACTTGCGCACTCATTACGCTTTCGGTGTAGGTGCCAGTTTGGCCGCGACACGTTGTTACCGGGGGGTCCGCCGCCGCGGCAAAAAGGAATTCTCATTCCCGCGCGATTTATGCCCGCGTATAAACCGACCGGGGACTCGTGACGCGAGAAATGCCCGTGCAGTCTTCAAAAATGTACGCTTCTGCGGTCTTTTACGTTCTCCTTCCGGTGCGGTGCTACCTTCTGATAACATTTTTTGAAGACTGATTTATTTTTTAGTTTTGGATCTTTTATTGAAGAGTGGACGTTACGAGGACTAGATTTTACATGATTTATAATGATGACTTAAAAAGCATCGTATGAGAAAATAACGAAAATCAGAAGTTTTTAGTAAAATGCATGCGTACATGAATGTTATATGCAATTTATTCTGGTCTTAAATAAATAAATAAATAGTCCTACCCTGTGGGAAATTTCACCATTTTTTTTGGCCAGTTCACGAATAATTCATCAGTTTTTTTTTTGGCCAAACGTTTTGGTCAAATGTTGGTTAAAAACTGATGAAAAATAAATATGGTGGATTATAATAAGAATATAAACTAAAATTTTATATTTAAAATGTAAGCATTTCTGAATTTATTATTTAAATGCAAACGTTGCGAATTAAAAAATGTAATTAACAATTAAAATTTTTTATTAAAATTAAAAAATATAAATAATGTAATAATTATTC
>UCOM01000521.1:0-75285 GCA_900474385.1 Ormyrus pomaceus
GGCGTAGAGAAAGAGAGAAAGCGGAAGAAGGTAGCAATCGAACGTCTCCTCCCATTGAGATAGGGGAAAATACTGGGTGAGGAAGCCGCTCGAATGTCAGTATAACGGCAAGCAATATAACGCGCTACGTAGCTACTGTTTTTGCGGGAGGCTATTATTTTTGGAGTACCTAAATAAGAAAAAATTCCAATCTACTTCTATCGAGCTTGCTGACTGACTGGTTAAGCGTCGTTCCCCCGGTATTACTATAAAGCAGTAAAATATTTATCAAAGGTATCATGCGCTGACGCTTTTTAAAAAGAACCGAAGCTTGTAGAATCGTAGATACTTCGAAGGCAATCTCTTACGGAGAAAAACGTATTGATAAATAAAATATGAAACTCCCCGAGGCTCCCTCCCCCGAAACTCTCTCGGATTCTGCAGAGCGTAAAACGCCATCTTTCAACGCCACTGAATAGGACTCGAGTTCGCGACTCGCGTTAAGCGATCGCAGCAGGTTTATCGATCCGATCGGTCACATGCGCCTAAACGACTGTCCAGGGCTTCGAGCTAATCGAGGCGAGCTGGAATGACGCCTCGGACACACCTGCGACAAGTCGGCGAATGACTCTTAAATCGAATTCTCCTTTCCGCGTTCGCCTTTCGACGCTTTCGAATTGATATTTTTTCCACGTATTTGTGTAGTCCTCCCCTCCCCCCTCCCCCCTCTCTTACTCTCTCTTCCGCCCCTTAAAGGGCGATGCTATCTTAAACATGCGAACGGGAACGCGAAGATCCGGTAGTGGATAAGGGACTGGTACTCGCAAAAATGAGCGCGAAACCACTTTGGTATTCCGCAACGACCTCTCCTATAACGTTTCGGTGAAATACTGCTCGTACGCTTGACCATTGTTAATAAGCAAATTTGCCAATGAATCAAGCCCGAAGCTGCATTCGTTGGAAATTTATTAATTTATACTCTGCTCCGTTTTATATATGCGAATAAAGTGCCGAATCAAGTCTACTGTTCGCGTTTTAAAAATTTGGATAATTTAATTCTCCCGCGAGAACAAACTTCCGTCGGATGCACAATTTTTCGACAATTTTCTAACAGCTCTGCCCGAGTGCTTCTTCGATTTTATCTTTTCGCATTTCGCCATTTTGACCGAAATCATTGGACGTATCCTGCCTTTTCTCATTCAATCCGCGTCATCGCGAACTCGTTCCACATCCCCCAATCATTCGTCCACGCAATTCAATCATCGAGGACGATCTCGGCCCCGTAAAAAACGATGACCGGATCGTCTTAAAGTCCAGGGAATTGAATTTCTCGGACTGCTCTTGGCGCGCTGCTGCTGTCTGTCTGCCGTCGGAGGAATCGTAAAGCGCGCGATGCTGTCGCAGCTTTTCTCGAAAAAAAAACTTTATGGTTGTCGCGGGAACATGTTTGAAAAAAGGTAAGAGCCTCGCGGAGGCCGAGACGGAGAGAGAGAGAGAGAGAGAGAGAGAGAGAGAGAGAGAGAGGGAGAGAGAGCAGGAATTCACGTCGAGACGCAACGCAGTTATCGACTCCCGACAATGACTTTAAAGCCTCGAGAAACTCAATAAACGAGGCTGCTGCCGCGGGGCGTGGCGACGACTTTTCACTGATTGGTACTTTTTTTTTTCGAACCCCAGGTACCAACCCAGGCTTTACGTAAGGGAAATTGCTGTTTCCCCGCTGAGGCGATCGAGCTTTTTTTTTTTATCGGAACGAATTTGAGGATCGTTGTTGGGCGAGGATGGGAAATAATGACTGTGCGGTTTGGATAAAAGCTTTTCTTAGTTTATATAGTTTACGATGAATTTTAGTTGGGTAGACAAAGAGTTTTAGATTAAGCGGAGTATTTTTAGGAAATGGCGTGGGCAGAGTTTGAGATCTACAACTTAATCTAATCTACTTCAATTTTATTTGTATACTGAAAAAATAAAGATACAACAAGAGAGAAATCCAGAAACGAGTCTATGCACTTGAATTTGTTTGAGGAAGAAGCAAACAGATTTAATAAGACGGCAGAGATAAGAAGAAAACGGAAAGGCCATTCTTGTATTTTCTCTGATGAAATTGCTATTTAAAACACTGAATTATCCAGAATGAAAACCACTGTAGAATTTCTTGTATTTATTCATAAAATTGACTTAAATTTATTTTAAAAAACTACAAAATTATATGATTCATTATATGATTCAGTATGACACAATTATAATAACTCGTAGATCTGCTAATTAGTTGAGAGCTGATGATTTCGTTAAATAAAATCTTTCACGCCGATAGTCTTAATTGACAGAAGAAAAAACGATTGTAAACTTAAGCAGAAAGTCTTATCAGATAACGGAAAAAATCAAATTCTTGGCGCGCATTGAAAAGCAAGAAATTCCACCGCTGGGGTTCATCAATTTATTTATATCGGTTTCCTGATTTAAAAAAAGATCTGTTGTGGAATAGGGGAGGGGTTACATCGGCGCGGCTTCAATCTGTACGGTGAAGGAAGAAAAATGAGAGGAGCCCTAAATCATTCGTTCCATGTCTTATCAATCACCAAGCTTATCTATATTGCTTTTAATAATTGCAATTTTTGGATCGATGGAAAAGCCATTTGTTTTAATGCCAGTCAGTAATTCCTGGTGGTATCAATCACGCAGACAAATTAAAATCTTAAATTTGATTTATGCCCCTCCGGAAGTTGAAGCGATAAGTTTTAAAAAGTTATACATTTCATTGATACTCTCACTGTGCGTTTCGAACTTTCGTGAATATTTTATCCGTATCGCGTTATAAAAGCTAATTGGTTATTTCGCCCATAAATGAGGGCACCTATCATTTATCAGTAAACATACTCGACAAATAAAATAAATTTTAATCGGCAGATTCTCGGATTTCGATGCGAGCGTAAGCCGCTTTTTAGCTTCTCGTCTTTAAAAGTGAAACAAAAATGAGCCCAGGCGGCATGCGAACGAGGCTTGACCAAAAGGCAAGGCTATTATTTATCTTTTTTTCCGGCCGAGCGACGAGTGGAGAATCCTGTTTAGCCGATGTACGGGGGAGGACTCATCCTATAAAGACGCCGCCGAGAAAGAGAGACATGTATATATATATATATATACTTGGTCGAAACGACATCTGTCCCCAGACGCTCGCGCCCAACGGATAAACGCGATGGAATCCGGGGGAAGGTTTTTCTTCTCCGGCAAGTTATTTATCGACTTTCCTCCCTTCCCTTTCTCTCGGATGTAATACTCGCGATAAAATTACTAATTTGCGACCTATTAACTTCTTCATTTGTACGCAGGAGAGAGATTGCTGCCTCATTGTTTTTCCCATCCTCTTCTAGGCCGAGGCGTTGTTCTCGATCGCGAAATAATCTGGACGCGAATGGCATTAAAAGTATGGAAATGCAATAGGGAGTACATTTATCGAGCGAGGGAGGACGTTCTCGGCCATTGTCGATTGCGAATATAGATGCTCTCCATTGTTGTCCGAGTAATTGTTTTTTCCCTCGTCGGACAGATTAATTGAGGGAATTGCGATCCTTTTTACGAGCGTTCGGTATAGAGAGCGGTGCCTCCCTACGAGGATGACAGATGTGTTTATGCCAAAATAGCAAATCGTTCTTTATTACTTTTATCATCGTCGTGGTTGATGATAATACCTTTGAAAGTATGAAATATTTCAAGGAGAAAGGAGGCCTTTGGTGGCGAGCTTTCCACAAAAATCGCCATGAATATTTTAAATATAAGAGGTTTTTTTTTTTTAATACGATGAAGCTTATTTTTTACGTTATTTGCGCATACTTTTTTTACCTATAATCCTCGAAGAAACTACATTTTTTGTTTGATGTCTTGGGCTTATTCTATTATTCGTATTTTTGAAAAAGTGATAAAAAGAACTTAAACCATCTTGCTCAAACTCTTAACCTAATTCATAATAATATGTTTTGCAAAGACGATAAACATTATATATAATAAAGCTTTGGCAATTATGAATGGAGCCATTGTTGAAATGTATATTGCAACAACAATGAAACTAATCGGCTTAATATGGATTAAGTTTTCTAAGCCTATTAATTCTAAATTTGAATTGATGCCCTTCTTTAGTGGGCACTTGAACTGCAGCACAATTTAATTGCTAGTTTAAATGAAAATTTTAATTTATGTATATGTATATTGTTCTTATAAAAAATTAAGCACTTGTAAAATAATTTATGTTCAGTTTATATTGTCTCTGCAATTAAAGCTTAAATGAAATCAACAGTAGTTAAAAAATCTGCGAAATAAAATATTTTCAAGCACTTTAGTTCAGACTCGATCGATTAAACGCCGAAGAAATTCTACTAAACTATAATAGCTCTTAAAGACCCCCGGACATCTAATAAAAATCGAGTCTATTAACCGCTGATGGCCTTCGATAATTAGTCGACCCGACTCTCCGCTCCAATTTCGCCTATGTCACGGTATCTCAACGCAGGTCTCTCACTCACTCGGCAGCTTGGCTTTAGCTTTAGGCAAGCGGACAATGCCGTCGTCGCGTAAACTCCATTATCTCGAAATTTCGAGAGAGACCCGCTTGTCTAATCCAGTCGCGTCGCTGTACGCGGATATCGTAAATATGTACTCGGGAGGGGAAGCTTCGATTATTGTCGAGCTTCGAGCTTTCGAAATTCTGAAGGCTGCTGTCGCTGCGAAATTTTGGACTTACTGGCTCGACTAGAATTCGAACGGAGCCTCGATTGTTGCAGATTTCTGAGAGTTGTTTCAATTTTTGATTTATGGTTAGTGGAATCGGCAATGTTGCACTGTGCCAAACGGTAATTTGGTAGAGGTTCAAGTTGTTGACGTGTAATTTAATTTAAAAGAAAAATGGGATATTCCCAGAGATTTGTACGAGTATTAAAAACAAAGTCCAAGTAAAATAAAAGCGTCCAAGTAAATTATAGTAGCAGTAAGATTGTAATTAAATAAATTTATTTTAAAGTCTTTCTTATAGTTTTTTGTAACATTTGAAATGTTTTATCCTAATTTTATTCCTAATTTTTTTTTGTTCTAATAAGTTTCTGCAGACATATAAATACTAGTTCATTGAACTACAAGTGGCAACATAACAGCACTTGTACTCGAAGAGGCACTTTTAGATTGTCTAGAATTGCTTCTCATTATAGTAAAGTCATGAATTACTGAAGGTCAGTAAATATAACTTTTATCGAAAGTAAGGATCTAAACATGTTTTTATTTATAATTTTAGTTAAAAATTTCACCTTTTTCACGTTTACTTTAACAGCACGTAGTATATTGTAGGAGCTAATTTTATAATTTGAATATACGTAAACGCATAAATAAAACATCATTGTACAAGCGAGAAATCAAAGCACTATGAAAGTTTTTCTACGTTGGTCAATCAAAAGTCTCGGTGAACATATAGACCAACGAAATGAGAAGTCCTTATTACATCACACAATGAAACAGGTTCATAGCTGATTTAATGCATAAAAAGAAGAAAATAATAGCAGTCACTTGAGCTATTCCGGATCGTTTGCTCGTAAAAGTTAGACGTCGAGGATGAAATAGCTCTTCTGATAATGTTCTGTCTTTCTTCTTTTTTATATAGTTAGTAAAAAAATTGTTGAAACTACCTTTCTGTCAGCCCATAGGATAGATTGCTGTAAAAATGATAAACGATAAAAATGACATTGCAAGACATAATGTGAATTGTAAAAAAGAAATAAATGAAAATTATAGTCATGGACAATAAGTTTTTTTTTTTTTAATTAACGCATCAATGATATTTTATAAAACTTTAACATTTAAAAAAAAAATTTATTAACTTTTATCACATAACTTTTTGTACATTCATGAGTGTATGCGAAGGAAACGTACAATTTTATCTTGCGTTATATACGAAAATAAATTTACTTTTACACGAAATGTTTTTGTTTATTTTTTACGCAGTAGCTTGTCTTAATCCAAAAAGCGAGGCAAATATGATTAGTGCCGCAGGGACTCTAAAAACCAGTGTTTAAAATGAAATTTTGTATTTTTTAGATGTCTCTTTGAGAGAAGTTGTGTAAATAATAATGATAATAATGATGATAATGTTGTGTATTTAGATACAAAAGCGACTCAATTTTCAGGAATTTCAGGTTAATAAACAGCAGGTTTATACATAATTTGAGGACTATTTTTAAAATTAATGCTTTTGCTTTTTACATAATTTCACTTTATTTTTATTCATTGCCATTTTTCTCGAGAAACTTCTTTTTAAATTACCACAATATTAACGGTAATAAAGTATTGCATCAATTTTAAAAGCGTTCTACGTAAATGTTATCTCAAAACACGATAATTTTTCAATCGCGCTCCCCTTTATTCGATATGAAAAAAAATTTCGATCTCGACGATTTATTTTTCCTAACGGCGTTTCATTCATCTTGCAGTAGCCAACACTTAAGAATCCCTGCAATCGTAGAAAGTCGTCGGCAAATAAAGGTTGAAAAAAAAAAAGAAAGAAAACGGGCCGAAATCAATAACCTCAACCGTCCCCTTACATAGCCACTTGCGCATCACCGCCGCCTCTCATCATCGATCTCGTAGTCGCTTAACTCACACTCGCACCGCAGAAGCGCGCCTCCGATGCTCATTAAGCGATGTGCGGTCTCCGGCTGTCCCCGACATCCCTTCCGCATAGTTTAGCCCCCTTCGAGCTCATTTTCTGGTCCGGCGAACGGGTAAAAAAATGCCGCTCGCACGAAAGGGAACCGTGAATTTTCTTATGCTCTATTGTAAATAGGCTAAAATGAGGGAAAGGAAAACGAGGGCTCCGTCGGATCGGCGGATATTGGGGCTCGCTCGATTTTTCTTTCTTCTCGCCTTTCTGATCTCGTTCGGTTGGCGCGAGTCAGGCTGAAATTTCTCGGTTCGATCCACGAAAATTGCGAGCAGCGTTTCGTCTCTATTTTTTGCAGTTTACGTGAAGAATTTTTCAACGAATCGCTGCACTGCGTTGACGTCGAAAATATTTTTATTAAAGGCATGCAGATGACGTTTTTTTCGGGTTAATGTTGAGAATTGAAACAATTTTTATTAATATTAAGGGTGATAATAAAAATTTATTTTATCTATAAAAAAGTAATGATCGGAAGAAGTGAAGCCTTGATATAAAGGAAGTTATTGACTGGAATAAAAAGAAAATAGGTGGTGCAAGATTGTTTTGATTATGAAATTATGCTGTTAGCGAAGCGCACTCGATTACTCTAGTATTTACAAACCTCTTACATAAAAATCCAATCTTACAATGTACTCTTAGTTTTACAATATATTAAAGAAAGAAAAAAAAATACAGAATTTGAACTATACTTTCAATCTCCTTAACACCGGAGCTGTTACAGAATGACATTTGAAAAAACTGTGTTTTTTCTTTTGCAACGTAGCGCAGAAACAACTCCACGCTCTGTGTAAAAAGGTTCTTTCGAATTGCGGCATTATTTTTCAGCCACCAATCGTCCTAAGTTCAAAAATAAACTTTTTTGCAAGTCTGCTTTTATACTAGTAGCTCCAGCTTTGACGGACGAACGAAGTTAAAAAAAAAAGATCGCGCGTCAATCAATGATTCGTCGAATTTAAGATCCGTAAAAAGTTACGTCAAACAAATGAATTAGCGGAATTTAAAATTTTTCTCTCTTCCCGCGCCGTTCTCTTTTTCGAGCGCGTCACGCGCGTTTATTTATCCGGGGCAATTGAATAGCGCCTGCGCCCGGGTTTACCTTTCCAGATTGATTTAATTCCATTTGTAATTTAAATTCTAGCGTCGAAGACTAATCGATCGGCCGCGTTAAAATTACTCCTCGGGCGCAGAGAAATATCGGGTTTCTTGAGCCTCGGGACTTAATAATTCTCTTCCTTGGCCTCGGAGGTAAGCGCGATACGTCTCTATCGTTGTTTCTACGTGACGGAAATAAATGTATTTATTCGCCTTTGCTTCGCTCGCCAAGACGGTCTTCCGCAGCCGCGGCTACGTATACGAAAGCTCTCGCGAAAGCGCTCATATAATGTAACACACTTGTTGCGTAGAGCGTGGATTTAGAAGGGTATTGGATCTGCAGAGCCTTTCGACAATTCAGTTTTTAAGAATGTCGTCAAAGGCTTGGATTGATAGGAGGGAAAGGGCGCTGTTTAATCCGAAATTGAGAATTACTATTAGAATTAGAGTTGGGTAAAACTTGGATCACAAACTTAAATCGTCATTGAGAACACAAAAGCTTGATGGAATATATTTGCAAATTTATCGATTTATTTTAATGTTTACTTTAATGTATTGGTGAAATGATTCCGCAAAATTTAATATCAATTCTATGAAAAGTGAATACAAAAATTGTATAAGATATTGATAAAATCAATATTTAGATATTATGGGTTTAATTTGAATTATTTTATTTACGTTTCAATTACATTTTTATTGCACGAATAAGACAATTAATTTCTGGAATAAAAAATTCAAAATTCAAGTTTACTACATCATTTCAATTTTATCGTTCTATTCAATATTAACTAACCCAAAAGATAAGCAGTTTCCTTCTCAGAATCGATTATTGATTATCACGTCTTTGTCCTTTATTAATATTATTAGAAAAAAGCAGAACTCGAAAAAATAAAATATCTTCCAAGTGAATCCAGCTTAAGATTCCGCTCCAAGAAACGCGAAAAGCAGCGATCTCTCCCATACCCTGCTAAGTCTAAGCCAAAACTTGGAATTTAGCGAAGCGAAAAGCTCCGATACGTCTTTCCGAAAAGCGGACCGGAGCAAAACTATCGCGAGCCTCGATCTTTCCCCGTTTTCTGCCGTCATCCCTGCGCCAGCTCGACTAGAGGTTCGCAAAATCATCGATCGCAGTCTCGAGCTCGGTCCCCTCCCCCCTCCCCTTTCCCGCAATTTCACTTAAGAGGATCGTGTGTACATATGCATAGCTCATAGGTACCGAGCTTCACTTTGCGCTGCGTTTAATCTCCTTGATGAGTCAGCGAGCTGCTAAATTAACAGCGAGTCCGCTTTAACGCGGCGCGCGCAGGACTTTTAACGCATACAATGCATCGGATGCGAATTGCGCTCAACAGAAGTTTCAATTGGCTGTTGAGAAAGTTTACGGCCGCGCAAATAATATGCCTGCCTGGAGCCTGAGAATGCATGGCCGAGTTGCGGAAGCAAGTGGACTCCGGAGCTCGCGGCTATTTGCGGAATTATTGTCCACGCTGGGAAAAGTTTGGAAATAAGATTTTCAGCTTTCTGGCTTTAATGCTCAAATTTACAAAGTTGAATCTTCTTTGCGAGGGCTTTTAGGAGGGCAATTTGTAATGGAATTTAATGAAATTTCGCAAAAAGTTTTTCTGTTGAAACAATAGCCGCGTGTATAAAAATTAACGTAAATTACTTTGGATTATAAATTAAAAGTGCCTGCAAGCAGTTTTAAATAATCCCGGACAGGTTTGCTTCATACGTGGATTAATGCTAAAATATTTAAATTCCGAAAAGTTCTTCTGAAAAATTGATTCGACTCTCATCCTTTTGCGCTCTGAAAAATTAATATTCTAAAAAAAGGCGCAAATTATGCTTTAAGCTGATTTATTTAGCGTTACGTGTAAATCATTTTCAGTTTTATTAAAATGCAAAAGAGTAGTCTTGAAATATGCATTATACATTTGTATAATATTTAGACAGTTGTATATATTATTATTATATATTATTAAACAAGTGAATAATTCTAGAAATATTTTTTTTTATTTTTTAAATATTTGCCGTTCCTCGGCCTCTTTACAAATTCATTTGCCGTGAAATGCTATTTTTGTATTTCAAAATTACAGCGCTACTCAAGCCAGCTAAACGTCTGAAATTTTTCTGACAGATCGTTCCTCTCATTCTCGCGGAATTCCCATTTCTCAGATTTTCAGAGCACATTTTTCTCAGCCGAGGCATCTTACGAAGTGAAAAATGCAGCCCGGCCGCTCGATTCGGAATGTCTCAGATTTTTCGAGGCTCAGCGAGTCACGGGAATTCCCTGAGCAGCCGGAACACTCCGCGAATCGCCCAAACAAAACTCTGCCCCGAAACCGACCGGCGGTATAGCCGATTGAAAAGGGGGCCGCTTACTCCTGCCGCTTTGACTTCGGTCCGCGGCTCGCGTCTCAAAGAGGATAACTTTGCCGCTCGGCCGTGTTCGTAGCTCGGCTTTTCCGTTCCTCTGAGCGCCGTTCCGCCAGTTGATTTGCAATGCTAATGCTTAGGGTTCGGCCGAGTCTTTTGCTCGGCCCATCCATCATCGGCGACGAGGCTCTGCCGTAAGCCTCTTTTAATATTGCTGGACAGCAGGCACTAATTAATTGGCCGTCTAAGTGATTTCACTTTTTGTCGTGCCTCAGCTTGGATCAGCTTGGACAGTAATGTGATTAATCACTGTTTTTAGATGCCGCGACGTCGAAGTAAGAAAGTTTTTACTCGTCCGATTTTAATTTTATTGTCGTGAACTGTGCGGTCACTGACTTTGTTATAGTGGTGAAAGTCGTTAGGCTTGTTGTGTCAAAGCCTGGGCGAGATTCCGAATCGTTAATTAACCGTTCGTCGGATTAGAGCTGAAATTGCAAAAATCTCAACTTTTTAACGATCGTAAGGAGGGAGCATATTATTGTTTGTATTCTTAAATCGACAGAATAATAAATAGAAAACTAAATCCATCTGCAATTAAATTTTTAGCAAAACCCAAGAATACGGCTCTGAATGAACGTAACAGTAAAAATGAATGCGAATAACTTTCGCAATAAATATTAGAAAGTAAGAGCTCTTACGCTACTGTTCGTCGAAGAAATCAGATCAGTCGAGTCGTATTCTTTTTTCTCCCGAGAAGCAATTTCTTTTTCCTAGAACTGCTGAAACGCGTTTCGTTATAATATACTTTACCTGGATAAATAGCCCGGCTTTTAGCGCGTACATACAAATTCGCGCGAAGCTGAGCTAAATGAAAGCGCTTGGAATAATATTCAAAATTATTTTTGAACGCGAACGTCGCTGCTCACTCTTCCGTCCTGTTCGACCTGAATCTGTCGGACTTTTCGCGCGAAAAGAAGATCCGTTGAGGCGAAAACAAGCCCGGCATAAAGGAAGAACTTCCGGTTTACACGCCGAATATGCATCTCTTTCTCTTGGTAAAGTGATGACTAGTTAGGTATTAAATTTGGATATGGAAGTAAGAATAAATTATTTAGATATGGAGATTTGTATATATAGCTCAAATAAATAAGTACACTTTTATTGTAACAGAATGATTCCACACTAATTTTTATTAAACAAACTATTATTTCTTGTATAGTTATATACGAGTCGTTATAAAATAATAATTACAGCGGTTATGGTTTTACACATTAGCTCGTCGGATTTCAGCACCGAGCTCTCACGCTTAGCGAGTTCGTATACTTGGGTTGTTCGGACGCGACTGGGGACACAGCGTACACGGGTTCGCCTATTAGAGGGCTCGGTAAACAAATACATAGACACACATGAATGCGAGAGAATGGAGTGCGAGTTGAAAACTTAACAGTAGGCGAGCGAACATTGGATGGGGGGGGGGAGATTTTGTTTGTCGGATGAAGCCCGTCGATTCTTTTCGAGAAAATCGATTGTGAATAAAACTTTAATGGTATTTAAAACATTTGGACGTATTGAATGCAGCTAAAGATTTTCTTTTTGTTTCTTTAAAGAAAGGTAAGTTATCGCGTTAGGGCGAGTGGCTAGGACGTAGATATTTGATGTAGATAAACGGCTCTTTTGTACTTCTACGTACTTAAACAATGTTTACTACCTCACTAAATCAAAATTTTACGTCCCAGACAATATTTGTAAACAAGTTTTTAATTCGTCTTATATTTGTTAACTTCTCGTTAAACTTGTTCCCTAAAACATTTAGAAATTCTGTAGAAATAATAACTAAATGTTTAAAAATAATGTCCCTAGATTATATGCATCATTCTTACAAATTCCTTTTGTACCATACTTGGCTGGGTTTAACGATAAATTTTAGTAAACCCAATAAATACTATTTTCCCAGCCCCCTTGTAATGAATCTTTATTTCTTGGCCATTCAGTTACTTCTGGAGTAAACTCCTAATGCCGGCAGCACTTAGAGAGTGGACTTGCTGCCTCGAAATATTTTTTGCAAATACATAAATCTAAAGCAGGAACTGGATTAATTTCGCTTTATATTTCACGCGCTGCATTAGCAACAGTGGATAACACGACTGGCCGCACATTTTAACAAGCGGCGTCGTGCGTTATTACGATTTATCGCTTCAGTTACGACTGTATACATGTCTCGTTCTTTAATAAATGAATGTACGTTCTCTTGTAATAGCATCGACATGTCTGCATTAGTAAACGCTTTGTTTACGATCGGCGCTCCGAGGCGAGGCAGCACTCGATCGAGGGAGCGGAGTGCATTAAAAGATAGACTTTCAAGTATGCGACAGCCGCGGAAATAATGGAGACCCTGTGCATGGAAAGCACGCGCCAGACGCCGCGGAGGAAACCTCTACGGCGACGACGCAACCCTCCCCCTCCCCTCCATTGACCCACATTTTGGAATTTTTAGGGCGAAATACCGATGCCTCAGGGTGAGATAAAATCGACTTCTGTGATAAAACGCCGATCGTTTTCAAGAATGCCAAAGAAGCCACAGACGTATGGTTTTCCGCGTCACCTCTTTTGCGTATACTTTGCCGCAGCAAGATTAGGGTAATGATTTAATTAAAAAAAAAAGCGAGGGCAGTTTTGGAGATTTGCTATCAGTAAATATTAGGATTCGTAAACTCGACGTGTCCGTGTTCACCCTTCTCACGTGGGCTCAGAAAGTTTTACAAACCGCCGGTACATCCGCAGATTAGAAAATTTTATCAATGACCAACATTTTATTCCAGCCTATTTATTAAAACAAACAAAAGATGAAAATGATTGGTTAGAAAGAGGGAAACACTTGCCACGTTAAACCTCGAGCGAATGAACCGATAATTTTGACAGACGCGTTCCTGGGCCCGGTCTGCGAGTACGTCCTGGCGCCGGTGGCCCGTTACGCCGGCGCCTGGGGTATCCCGGTGCTGACCGCCGGCGGCCAGGCCGACGCTTTCCGCCACAAGGACGAGCACTACCCGACCCTGACGCGCATGATGGGCTCGCACCGTCTGGTCGGCGAGGCCCTCCAGCACATACTCCAGGGCTTCGGCTGGAAGGTGGCGGCCCTCCTCTTTCACAACCACGCGATGGCCAGCAGCCGCGGCAACTCCAAGTGCCACTTCACCCTCAGCGCCGTCTTCACCGCCCTCAACCAGACCTCCACCTACAAGAGCTTCAACCAGGAGATCACCACTCCCAAGGACTACCGGGAGCTGCTCAACTTTGCCTCCAAGTCGGCGAGGGGTAAGTCTCATTCGTACTCGGCTGGAGCACCGAGAGCGTCGGGACATTTTCTGTGGCTCGGTTATTTTTACACTTGTCAGGACTATCTTGGGCTTGCGACTGAGAGTTTACAAAAGTGAAAATTTTAAATTAATATTTTTAAATAAAACCTACATTTAATTGCTAATAATTCAACTAAAGACACGCTGAGAAAAGAAATGTAGTAAAAATTACAAATGATCTTGTAAAAATACCATACTGTCCACAGACTGACAAAACCCAAAAAAATTGTCATACTTTATAGGAAAATTGACCAAACAGTATAGTAAAATTTCATTTTTTTGGTTTTCACAGTCTGTGATGGCCCTACTAGGTATGGTAAGTTTTATTAAGCTTTTAAATGATGTGCATGAAGTATGCGGAAAAAATAAAGATTAGTAAACTGTTGAGTGAAATAAGAAGGCACGTAAGTTCAACTTCTCTTACCCACTTCTAACAAAGAAGAGCTTCTTCGGCTCTTACTATTGAATGCTCGATTTCTTCTTTTCTTTATTCCTTTGAGTACTTTCCACTTGTAAAAGTACAAAGTAAAGAAAGAAAGCAATGGGGGAAAAAAGCGCAGAAAATTTACGAATCGTCAAAAAGAAAGCAATTAGAGAATAAGACTTGTACCTCCCCTTACACCTGTATTTGTTTTAACTTAACTCGCTAATTAAAGCTTAATTAATTACCGGCGAATAAAGGGATGATTAACCGGCCCCGACAAGTCAATTAAAAGAAGGAAGATGTTTGACGAGCCGAGGCAAACAAGATTCATCATCGCTCATCCAGCGCACTCGGGCCGCTAATCCTTTTAGCACCAGCCAGTCGCTTTGCCGCATTTACGAGGGTTCCTGCTCGCGCCACGTGGGTAGCCCGAGCGAGCGCACTTATATCGCGCGACTCCTTGATTGATTGCTTTTTTGCGCGCCCCTCAAGTCGCAGCGGCGAATTTTCGCGACTGAAAAATTATTCTCCAATCCGCGCCAGATATCCGATAATCCGACGCCTCGCTCTCTTCTCTCTTCTTGGCTTTTGGCTCGGATTTTCGAGTACTTGCCTGATTAGAGGAGTCGTTTTTGCGCGATGATTTATCAAACGCTGCGGATCGGGTGCGCGACGGGTGGCTCTGCGACGCTTTCGAAAAAAAAATAGAAAAGACGAAGGAGAGCGCGTAAGCCTGGGCGGAAGGAAGAGCCTATCGCTGGAGGGATTGACGTTAAAGTTTTATGAAACCTTCGAGAATACGGTAGTATCGAGTCTGCCTAGTCAGGAATAATAAAATGGGTAATAAAATAAGCAAACAATACGCGTTGATAAAAATTTTCCTTTCAAACTTCAATGCGACTGGGATCATTTTCTTTTTTGCGGATAAGATTCTTTTTTTTACAAAATTATTAAATGTTGTTTATAATAATTATTAACTTTATTAAATTATCAACATCAACAACTTGATAGAAACTTCTAACTTGCACGCGAATTAAAATTTATGATTTGTTTACTTAGAATATTTGGATCTTCTAAAATTAATAACGATCTTCTAAAATTAATTGACACGAGGTTCCTTTTTTTGCTAAAACTGTAAAATTTGAATTCCCGCAAAGTGTAGACATTTTTCTTGTTTATTGTATTTGACTTGTCTCAATCGTTGTTGTCCATTTCGCGATTACCCGTGATAAACAACTTGTATTGTATGCACTACCGCTTATCTTTATACGTGCTAAATAAAAACTGATATTCCAAGGAGCGGCATGCCCAAAGCAGCTAAAACGCATTTGAATTTTCATCCAGCTTCCGCCTGCGCAAGAAAAACTTTTCACGAGCTCAGCGCAGCGCAACGCCTCTAATCCGCGTGTCTACAAAAAGCAAATCCAAAGCTGCGAAAGAAAAATCATCGTCCCAAGCTTCACAGACTTCACAGCGGCTCACGCACACACACACAGTGCCGGATCCCGAGCTCCTTTAAAAAGTATTTACCCGGGGTTAAGTATTTACCCCTCTTGAAATTCAGCGCTGCCGTACTCGCGTATCGGTCTCCCAGACAGAGAAAAGCCCCCCCCCCCCCTCCCCTCCGCGCCAAAGGCCAGAGAGAGTATTATAAGATAGGAAAAAAGTCTCTCCTCACGATTTATGGAAACGTAGCGGGCTGGCAGCTCCTGGATTAGGTAGGGCTTAACGAGCGCCGCGGCGAGCTCTTTTCGCCATTGTGATTCAAAGCCGCGATCCGCGCATAGAGGGAACGTTCATAGTCGGTTTCTTTCTCGCTCGGGCGATATAATATTGTGGCGCGTCGATGGGGTATATATCCTGCTCCTTCGCTCACCGAGGATCAGGCTTCGGACGCTCCCGATGACGACGCGCCCTTTGAATAATTCAGGCTCTCGAGGCCGTGATTGCGTCGATGTGAGGGCCAGACGTTGGCTCGCTTTTTCGCTGCATTTCCGCGCCGGCTAGCCGATCGAGCGTAATAAAGACGGGGAGGAGATATTTCATTGAGTCGGAGGATGATATAACGGCTTTGGCGAAGGGGGATCGAACGAGGGTGTGATTAAGACGAGGCGTTATTGCCTCGAATGCTGGAGGATACAGAAATTATCTGTATACGCTGGAGAATTTCGGATGATGGGAAGGAAATGAAAATTTCGCCCGGACCGTTGATCATTCCTTACGGCTGGGAGGCTTCCTTTTATGCCTCTTTATAATATCAATAAGATAGTTTTGTCGATTGAAATGCTGTTTTAATAAGTTTCTATAAAAATCGAGTAGTTATTTAAATATCGATCCGGCGGTATCAGCACTAAATTTAGAAACATTTTATCAAAAGTCGGTTAATTGCGTGCTCGCGAAAGCTTGGCCGCCACTTTCGATAAGAATCGCAATCTCCACCTCGAAAATTACAGATAAAAAATAATCTCGAATAATACTGCCTCGTTATTTCGAGAGTTTCCCTTAGTCGATATCTTGCGAAAAATCTATCATTTGAGAAGCAGCTGCTCTCGGTTTCTCTCCTCGATTAACAGGCAATACGCAGACAGTTATAAGCCACTGCTGTCCAGCTTTCTCCCCTCCAAGAACGTGCTCGCGAGATTCCCGACTAAATTAGATCGCGACGCTGCCATCACCATAAAGTGCGCTGCCGAGAGCAAATGTTTACAGCGGAATGACCGGCCGGTTTAAACGTCGATGACCGTAACCCGCAGCCTTGACGCTTCGAGCTTTTTTCTTAGCTCTGCCGGACTCCGGCACGTAGGCGACGTTTTATGTATAGCGTTTTCAAACGGCAGTGGCTCGATCGTAATTTTTTTTCTTTGTTTTTTGCCGAATGATCTTGCGTGGAGACGGGCTGCGGAGTATCATAACGATAGAGCGAAGATCTTTTTTTCTTCTACACGGGTAGAATTTTTCAATAAAAATTACGAGTACGGCACCTGTAAACGTGGGACGGTTGACCTGGGTGTAATAATTTACGCTTTTCTAAATAATTACAGTGTCATCCATGAATTAGTACAGAACAACACGAAACAATTATTATACGCTCAAGCTAATTTTACTGAACATTCCGTAATTTTTTAAAGTAAAGTATATTTGATTATTTATTAATTTTTATTATTAATTACGTGTTTAAATGAATATACTTAAGGTTAATACCTGAAGTATATTATTTTGAAACCTGCGCATGCTACATCTTATTTACGGCTGCTCGGGAGATCGGTAATTTTTACGAGACAGTAAAATTTTCTGTTCGGTGTCGTATTAATGAAGAAAATCCCACATGATCCCATGATTACGATTCGTAATTTTTATATGGGTTTTTAAATTTTAATGAAAAATTCTATCAGTGTAGATTTTCAACTGGAGCGCTAAATTGAAAAAAAGAAAACGACCCTGGTAGAAACGGAAAACATTTTTTACCTAGGAAATAGGTAGCAAAAGAAAAGATTAAGTAGAAACGAGCTAACCCTTTTAGAATATAATTTCCTAGCATGAAATGTTTTTTTTTTAACATGAACTAAACATTCAATAGAATAAAAACTTTAACCCATTTTTAAGGTATTAGGTAACTAATAATCTAAATATTAGGTAAAAGTTACGCTATGTAACCTCGTCACACTCAATGTCACACTAGAAGAGAATTTTACCGATTGTTCGTCTACATAAGAAAAATAATTATAAATCTTTCTTTAGGTTTCATTATAGAACATTAAGCATAAATATATAATATAATATTAAAATAAATATAAAGTTTTGAAAGCTGATAATTCTATCCTTAGCTATTAAAATCAAATTTTTTGGCAATTTAAAATTGTGAATTTTTTCTTACGTATTTACAAGGTAAAACTTATCTTATTATGTTAGGATATATTTCATATTACAGCAATAACTTTTTTAGCTATTTACTATCCATGTCAATTTAGAAAGAAAATTATCAGCCCATTTAATAGAGAAATCATGTGAGAAAAAGCGTTTCATCGCGACCTATGTCTCCTATGTTACATGCGGGGAACGAGGAAAGGGGGATCCCCTCTCTCCGCGCGAGCGGCTCCGCGTTCACAGTTCTTTGTCAAATTCCTGGTATTCGATTCACAGCCAGGCGCATTTTGATTCCATGATTATTTTTCTATAAAACTATCGCTGTTTTAACTTAATCTCTATGTTTTTTATCGCGAATTCTTATGCTTAAGCACTTCATAACCTCTCTCTTTCATAAGAGCCCATCATGTTAAAAGTTCAATTTTCAAGAATTTTTTTCTCGAAAACCATGTAATCTTATTTTTAACTAAGGAATAACATACACAATTTTCAAGTCATTCTGCATGATTTCATGTAACATATGAGACTCCTTAAATAGCCACGGAACTTATCTATTAACTATTTCTCTGGCCATTTTCAATGCTGGAAATTCTACCAGGGCGAAGGTCGGAAGGGAAGTTAATTGGATTGTCAGTCAACGCCGTGGACTGGGATTTTTTTTCTGATGACGTGGGAAGCCTCTATTCTTGAAAGTGTTACTTTCTTTCAATTTAGATTTTTGAAGTTTTCAACTCGGCATCTGCTTTCTCAATAAGAAAATGAAACTTTAATAGAAAGTTTTTATAGTTTTTTTATATAGTTTATTGATATAAATAGTTTTTATTGAATTCTGTTTTTATGACTCAAGCATATTTATATTTTATTATATTCGGCGAAAATTAAAGTAATACATAAATTATTCATCATGAAAATGATTCGTAATATGTAAATTACAAACGTTTATTATGTTCACGAGTTAAATTTTCATAATCCTACAGAAAATTTATTACTGACACCGAGAATCATATTGATACACAATAAGCATCAATATGATTCTCGATCTCTGAGAGTCCAAGTGTTGTAACTATAAATTATTACATAAAATTACTCGTCACGAGGTTTTATCGAATCCTCTGCAAACGTTATAAAATCGAAAATCGATTCTTAAAATCGGCAGCTGAAAGCAATTCCTTTTGAAAAATTCTAATTACTTCGAAACCGCGTGTTCCGATAAATGAACTTGGAAAAAGCAGAGTCACGAATGCCGATGCGATGAGATTTCAACGAAGAGGCGACACTCGCCAACGCAGTTAATAGCACTTATTTGCGAGCGATCGCTTAAAAATTTCATTCTCCCGCACCCAAGCCCGTAAAGAAAGTCGCGTCGTTTCGGTAAAATTAAACTTCTCAAAAGCGGCCGCGTGGGGTATTTATTGTTTATCGTTACGGCCGGGAGAGTAAAGATTGTTTACGGTGAGAACTTTTTGCCCCGCAGGTCTGTCTCGCTCGCGGGCTCAATAATTCTTTTTCGATTGTTAGGACAGGATCGCCCTTTTATCGCCCGCGGGAAAAAAGACAGAAGTGCGTCTGCTTTACGAGGACGCTCAAAAAAGTGCGCCCTCGAAACTTTCCTCCTTTACGGGGGCGTTAACTTTTCTTTTAATCGGGAACAGCCGACGCGCTTTAACGTGAATTTTATCGACTTGCGGTGTTGGCGTTTCGACTGCCGTAAATGCGCCGCGCGCTTACTTTTAAATAATTTCGCCGAGAGAGAAGCGCTTCTCATTGTTTATAATATTAATTTAATTAATTTCCCCATTGCGAGGAGCGTTAACGAAGTGCGATGACAATGAAGACGAAGCTTTATGACGGAGCCGTAAAACTGTAAATTAAAATCGTAATGCCGAAAGTCAGTTTGCATATTTTAGGATAGGTTGTCACTTCAAGTCGTTCTTTTACTACTTTTTTACAGCTTTTAGTTAAAGGTCAACCGTAATTAACAGCAAAGAAAGCTTTCAAGCGCGAAGCTCGAGAAGCAGATGAACGTACACGTTTGACGCCAAACTATTTCCGTTCGCGGAAAAACTTGAACCGAAAGAAATCCTCGAAAATAAACACTAAATCCCGCAAATGATTCAGCACGACAGAGCACAAAAGCCTGCCGGAATTCCCAAGTCGTTCGAGAAGCGCATCAAATAAATCGCAGCCCCCCCCCCCCCTCCCCCCGGAAAGGAAGCGCCGCCGCGCGGGCTCGAAAGCTAAATCGACTCCCGTATCGCCGAGTCCGCAAGAACACCGGGAACGCGCTCGCGCGGCGCGTCTTCGCCGTGGGGAAATAAGATTCGCGAAACTCGAGTGCCCGCTCGGCGATCTTGCAAATATATATATATATATATAGCGCCGCGCGGCGAATTGCACGTCGTCGTCGCGGCTCGACGGGAAAGCTGTATGCATTTCCGCGCGTTCATTCGACAAGCCGAGCACGCCCCGGACGTACGGCTCGAATTACAAATTAAGCTCGCCGGTCTACTAATGCTCCGCGGCGGCTTCTTGTTGCGAGAATTTTCCGAAAATTTCCTCGACACGAACGGCGTTGGACGCGATGCGTGCCCCCCGGTGCATCTGAATCGTGAGAAGGCGCTGCGCGAGAATTCGGCAGTCTGACCGCTGCTGGGAAAGTGATAATGACGCGCGCTGGTCGGCTCGGTGCCTTTACACCGTTATTGGCTTTTCCGCGCGATTGCCAGCATGATTGAAAGAACGCAGTGAACAGGATGAAAATGCGTACGCGCTGGGCACAGGCTAGTTTTTAAAGCTTTGAAGGAGGTCTTATCGTACGTACTGATGGCTGACCCAACTTGGCACTAGTCTACTTAAGCATTGATGTATATATATCTTGCAAAGTTATCTTTTAAAAAATTTTTAAGAGATTTAAAAAAAATAAAATGGAGGTGACAGAACAGTAATTCTGATTTCTGATTCGCGTTCACCAAACTACATAAAAGTAGACTCGTATTTATTAATAGAATACAAAGCATTAGATGGTCAAGTACTGCAGCTTGGAGCAGCGCATATGACTAAACTAAAAAATAAATAAATATAACGCATTAGTCTTTTAACGAATCTTTATTTTCTAATATTTTATAATTTTTATGAAAAATACTGGACGTACACTGCCATACTAAATTGATGGTATCTAGTGAAATATGAGAATAAATGTTCACCTGTGGGGAAAAAAAAACTAGCAAGCAATAAAAGTTTGTCTCCACTTCTCCCTCAAATAAATCCCAGTTCCAAAGTGGAAGTGTCCTGTCGTGAAAAGCCAAATATTGCAAAATTACCCGGGCAAAGTTTTGCTCGCGGCATTTCCGGCGAACTTCTCTACAAACCTTGGTGTTTGCATGTTTCAGTGGTGGTGATGTGCGCGAATTCAACGACGATACGCGAGATCCTTCTGGTGGCGGAGGAGCTCGGCATGGTGGATTCCGGCGAATACGTATTCTTCTCGATCGAATTGACGACCAGGTAAGAAAGAAAGGGGCTGAGTCGGGGCGAATGGTAAGCTATTCCGAGGGTAGACTCCAATCTGCTCTCGTCCTTTTTTGCACTCTCGCCCGTAAAAGTCGGTTTTAGCCGAGCTGAATAATTATTAGCCCAGGTAGAACGGTTTTAAGGAGGAATTTTATTATCCTAAAAAGTCCTTTTCGAATCTGTTTAAATTTTATTGCGGCTTATTGATTTTAAAGTTAACTATTTTCTGTTCAATTTGTAGACATCCAAACTATAAAAATTATATCTTCGGCGAGCAGTAGTTTTTAATTAACTTACGATAGTAATTGTTAAATATGTTTTTTAAATGAACGAACAGATGTAAAGCTATAAAAACATGACTTTCGTCCCGTGAAAATTTTTATCTTGAAATTACAATACCTTAAAGAGATTATTCGATCTACTTAAAAAAATATAGCAAAGACAAACGAGCGAAGCTTTCGCATAAATTAACTTCCTGCAAAAACTCGTTTCGGAATTGAATTTTCCTTGAAATACCGGAGACATTAGGTAAAGTATACAATTTGTATCTCATAATGTCAGGCCATTTATAATGTTAATATATATCGGCGACTGTTGCTGCGCTGATACCGAAATTAACGCTCTCGCATTGATCGATCGTCGGCGCATCTCGTGATTAACCCCTACGAGAAGCGCCAATATTGCTGCCGAACAATTGTCGTCCCCTTCCCCCTTAAATTGGAAACCTCAAACCGCGCGTTCCGCTTTCCTCTATGGTCATCTGTTCAAATTTCTTCTTAGATATGTAGATTAACCGATGCATTAAATTCAATAATCTTCTCGCGGGAATTGCAGAGAGTAAATACATCTTGAAAGATGACGGTAGTTGAAAGGTTTTCTTCGATAATACTTTTATCTTAGGGACTGATAATTTTTTTAATAAAAGGTTTCTCCCCGAGGTTTCTGTTAAAATTTTAAGCTCTTGAGAAAAATCTTTTTAATAAAAATTTTTAAGATTGAATTTATAAAATTATCAAGATATTGACTTCTAATTATATTAAATACGTTTCAAAAATAAAGAATGTATTGATGAATATAAAGACTATAATATTACATACATATTGATAAACAACTAAATCGTCAATAATGAACTTGGAAATGGAAATATTTTTGTTATAAAGTATAAAATTATTTAAATAATTTCTGACTTTGTAAGTCAGAAATGTTAGCCAGCTTAAATGTATGAAAATTTAATTCAAACCACTGGGAATAAAATTTTTTCCAAATCTAAATTAAAATCTTAACAAAATTTGTATGCATTATACATTTTATTTCGTCTATTTTAAGGAGATTCAAAATTTAATGCCTAATCTTTTATTTTCCCTCTAACTGTAAAGCTAGTTTATTTTTTATGCAATTAAATAGAAGCAGCGGCTCTGCTTTTGTTTGCTGATTATCGCGCACTAAGAATATCACGTGGACAGGATGCGGCACGGGTCACTGCGCATCTATTTTCTTTTCAGTATCAAGCAGACGTTCGCTAAATAATTAATGAAATTTTGCGCACTTAAGTTGTCGAGAAATTTTCCCTTCTGCGTATCATAAATTCTTCCTTAACTTGCTTAACTTAATCGTACTTTTAGAGAAAAAACAAAAAAGCGTGCGTTTACTTCATCTAGCGGACAAAAAATTTCGTACTATGCACTTAAAGCTAAAGTTTTCTGAAAATAAAGAAAATTGTTGGAGCTGTTTTCTTACTAAAATGAGATTACATTTACTTTTTAAAAGAATCAAATTAATTTGATCGAGCGGTGTATTAAGTAAAAACTGTGCATGCAAGAATGGTTTAATTACAAGACTGGAACTTTTTTAGGTAAAACTATTAAAAGAAACTTAAAAGTATTGTACTTTCTTGAATATTCGTTCATTTTTTTACTGGTTGTTCATTATACTCGTATGATTGAAAATTTATTGTATTTCAAGACTCACTTAGTTTGTCTTTCGATCGATTACGTTTTTTTCAATATCGAAATTACCGGAAATTACGGATAAAGAATAGCGTAGAAAGTAAATTTGCAATTTAAAATTAGAAAAGATTTTATGAAAAGAATTTTAATTAAGTGAAACATCTGGTTCATGTTTTAAATAGTGTATCTCCAATTGGATTTTAATTACAATTTATTATTAAAATTAATTTTTTATTCTTACTTTATTATCTATTTTTTTTAAGAACATTGAATATATTATCAAATAACAATCTTAAAATAATTTATATCTATTATATACTTGTATTTTATGACAGGTTTTATTTAGATTTATCTGTAAAAATTAAAATTGATTAAGTAGGCAGAAACATGCAAGAACTGTATTACACATCAAATATTCAGCAGATAAAAAACTAAAAGTGAAAAATAATTTATAAGTAATTTTGTACGAGCAAACTTATTCATGAATGCTATTCTATGTAATTATTTAAAATGAATTTCCGATAATTGATTTTTTAAAACAATCTTTAATAAAATATTATTTTTTTACTGCAAATCCTAGAAATATGAAAATAAATTTTTTCTAGTCAAATAAGTATTTTCAGAAATCTCACTTTTTCCTCTTTTCCTAAAATCGTGTCAGTGTTATTTTTTAAGTCCCTTGAGATAACGCGATGAGAGTTTCTTTTAAAACGATGTCACTTTTGTCTTATTTGAATATGATAATAAGGGTTGCATATTCAGTTTAAAAAAACTTCCTTTTTAGGTATACTTTACTCTGGAGACAAACATAATATGTACTAAATAAATTAATCTTATTGCTTATAAAAATTAAAAAATTTTTATTAAAAGTTTTAAATTCAAAGATTTACGTTTATCCTTGATTTTGTTTTGCTGAATAACTATTTTTAATATTATGTTATGTTGTTAAATATTATGTTTATTATTATAGTTTTTATGATAGTTTTTAACATTTAATTTCCAATGTTTCAATGAAAAGAATCTGCAATTAAGTAAACGAGAAAAGCAATTTTAAAATAGAAAAAGGAAAAATAGATCGCGTCGCGTTTGAATATAATCAATTTAAAAACTGCGCAGAGTCGGCTTTAAAAAAGTAAACAATTTTTATATTAAATTATCTTTCTGTTTCATTTTAAATTAAATATTTAAATTGTTTTACAATAAAATTAAAAAATAAGATTAACTCCTTTTCGTATAGTTCTATTGAGAAATAATTTTATCATTTGGAAAATTAGTTTTAAACCTTTTTTTATTTATCTAATATGATTTTTCAATACATTTTTTAATTGACTAATTGCTCAAAGAAGACAATAGAATTAAATTCGTAGAAGAATAAACATTTATTTATTTTTTATAATCTAGAAAGTAATACCTGACAGTGTTTCTAAATTGTATATATTCTTTTTTTTTTATCACGCGATGAAAAGATATTATTTTATCAAAATAATCTTCTGAAAAAGGTTGAAATTGCTTTGATGAAAAAAGTGTATTATTTAATAATAATCGAATTGATATAAGAGGTTTTTATTCATTTTAAACATAGAATTTATTTAATTATTATTTATAGTAGCATAAAATCGAAAATTTTATTCAGAATTTTCATTAGAATTTCATCTGTTTAATGAAAATTGAATTGTTTTCTAAAAATACCCGAGTGTGTGAATTTAAATTTTCCTGAATAAAATCGGTTATGCGCCACTGTGCCAAGTCTTGCGTTCAAAAGTGGGATCGGAGTACGAATGATTAAATCCCGATCGTTACACAATTAGTTTTAACGTTACCTTTAAAAATGTGAAACTTTCCCTTTTTTCTACTTTCTTCAATTACGACAATCTTATTCAAGTTTGATCACATAAAAATGAATGTTATAAAAACAAAGCCTGACTAATTGATCGTTTCCCAGCGACAACAACTCAAAGGAGCCCTGGCGAGTGGAGGGCGACACCGTCGAGCGCAACGAGAAGGCCCGCAAAGCCTACCAGGCCCTGCTGACCGTGACGACCCGCACCCCGGACAACGTCGAGTACCTAAACTTCTCCCGGGAGGTGAAGTCGCTCGCCCAGAGCCGTTACAACTTCACCTTCGGCAACAGCTCGGTCTCGACCTTCGTCACGGCCTTTTACGACGCCGTCCTGCTCTACGCCCTGGCCCTCAAGGAGAGTCTGCCCGACAAGCCCGGCGAGGTCAATCTCGACGGCGGCAACCTCACGCGCCGCATGTGGGGCAAGAGCTTCAAGGGTGAGCGTTTTACGGCGCCGCCCGCGTACAATCCTACTATCTCTCGCACCTGCGCGCGGCTTATTTTCGAGAGACGGCTCTCTTGTCCGAAAAGAGATATGTACACGCTCTGCCGGACTGCGGCTGGACGCGGAGAAGCGCGCCGAACTGATTATTTTCTCCGGCCGGAAGTAGTCGATGCCGAACAGTGGATATAGCAATAATTTTTCAAGTCTTTTGCAGTCGTTGTAATACTAATTTCAATTGAAATTAATTTTGCGAGCACAAAGGGGCCGCGTCGGATACACCCGTAAAGGCAAATAGCTCGAGCGAACGACGGATCGGTGGAACTATCGGTTTTCGTACGCGGATTAAAGCAAAACAAGTATACGAGGCTGAAACTGCGTATAACCCAGGGACTGTTCGCAGGTATTACGGGGGACGTCAACATCGATGAGAACGGCGATCGCATAGCCGATTACTCCCTACTCGACATGAATCCCGAAACTTCCAAGTTCGAGGTAGGTATAAACGCGAATACGTTGTTCACCGTCGAGGGTTTAATTTTCAAGAGCAGTTACTAGTTTCGGTAACCGGCAAAGATTCGCAAATCATTTTTGCATCATCTCGGCTTCTGCGAGTGGCAATTTGGCAACGGAGAAAAAGTCTCGCTCGGTCGAAAGAGAGAAAGTAATTTGGTTTTCGACGGACATTTAATTATACTCCATACCTCGCTCTCCATACCGGATAATGATCAGAATCCGTTCGGGCCAATTTAAAGCTTGCCTTTTGTCTGCATTGACTGGGCCCGCAGGTATTGTTAGATATGATTAATCTTTTCGCCAAAGTAATTTCAAGTGTGCTTAGTCAACTGAGTTAATGGATTTCATATTCGGTGAAAGGAATGTTCATTGACTGCCATTTCGAAACGAGTGCATTTTAATCACCAGAAAATAATATTAAATAGAAAATTGAAATTAATCAGAATATTTATATCTTACGCACCTACACAAATAAGCATACATACACTCATACACACACTTACTAACACACAGAAATTAAATGGAAATTGGACACAATGAAATTAAATAGATAATTGAAATTTTTATAATACTATACACGACATAAGTATTGTAGTTGAAGCCGCGCTTAAGAGGAGTCATCCTAAAGCGTTAAAATAAATAAATCTTAAATAAAAAAAGTAAATAATCAATAACAAGAAATGATCGATTACTAAACTTTTTTGTGTACTTTTTCGTAAGATAAATATAACATTTAACATTAACAATTCAGTCTAGAATTCGATAAATCGTAAATGACGTGCTTTGGAGGCACTGTAATAACTACCGCACTTACTCTATATGGAACAGCCGTGAATATAATTTCTATTTCCATATTTGCAGCATACACGCGAAAGTGTTCAAAAGTTTGCAATAGCCTTGTTAACGGAACGAAAAGATAAAACTAGCAAAACAATTGCACCTGATAAAATAAAATACGTGTATTATGAGCAAGCCAAAATTGCCCGCATCAACAAAGCCAAAGAATTCGGGGGAGACAAAAGCGCGGTGGCCGAACAAAAGGGAGCATCCGAGTAGCGGATTGAAGACCTGGCGTATCTGCTCGATTAGTTATGAATGCCCGTCGAAGGAATCAACGTCGTCGGTGAGCTATATTTCGATTTACGCGGCGGAAGTTGACGGCTCCTGTCCAAACGTATATACGTGTCGAGCTCAAAATAAATGAGTGGCACAAATAAATATTAAATAAGGGAGGGTCTATCTGTATTGGCTTACTGACGAATCTAGAAGGCAGACACCCGGTACAAAAACGCAATTAGGTCGAAATGCGCTGGTGATTCTAAATATGTTTATAAAATTTGCTAGATCCTTGCAAAATGAATATTATAAGCGATTAACGAATTGCGGAATCTACTCCTGACATTAGACACGTCAAGTATTTATAAAACAATGCACTTCGCGAAGCTATGAAAATACTTACATCCGTGCATAAAAAGCTTTTTTGTACATTGCAGAACGGAGGATATATTCATGGTCAAACTAAAGGCTAAAATAAAGCAGCTCACTATTTTTGTTGCATTTTAAATCCGAGCTTTAAAAACGGTAAAGTTCATGGAGCAGCCTCGCCGTCTGGCATTAAGATTTTTAACCCGGCAGAGAGGCTTTGGAAAATGCGCTCGCGAATAACAACAGTAACTTGCTCTTGACAAAGCTAATCCTCGACAAAGCAGCAGAAGCGGCAGCATGCAGCGGCGGGGGCTGCGAAACGCTGCTCCGTCATTCCAGGGATGCCGAGAGGGCGGCGCGGCGTACGCGCAGTTCGGATCGAATGACAATTGGCAATTGTTTCTCTGGTTGCAGATAGTAGCGAACTATTACGGGGCCAACAAAACCCTCGAATACATACCGGGCAAGAGGATACACTGGTCGGGCGATCGGCTCGACCCTCCACCGGACACGCCCAAATGCGGTTTTGACGGATCACTTTGTCACTGTGAGATAAACTGCCTTTTTATTTTTCCTTAACTTTGACAAATCACATGCTAAAGCGCGAAAATCAATTTTTTTTTTTCAACCTGAGTTTTCTCTCAGCGATTTGACTTGTTTTAATGTGTTTCGGGTTCTAATTTTTTAAAAAAGATTCTCTATGTTTTTGTTGCAAGAATTTTATGCCGATTCTTAAAGTAACATTAAAACAGCATTGCACGATTGAGCATATCTGCAAGGTTCGGGATAATTTTACGTTATTATCCTGAGATTTGACTCTCGCATTTTGCCCAGAAACTCGATATTTAATGCAAGCTAATGGCCTTTTGAAGTTCGTCGTACGACCGTCACGATAAGCGATTTGATTCTCGTTTCAGCACTGCCAGGCTACGCCATCCTCTCGATAGTTCTTAGTTCGATCGTCGTTCTGCTGGTTGTCGCATCGGTCTTCATATACAGGTGAGTACTGTGTATAGTTTGATGTCTAGTACCGTTTGCTGTTTGAGCTTTGACGGTTTATTGGGTTCGATTTTGGAGCTCGGGAAAGGGTTAACGCAGGGTAATAAATATGTCAATAATTCGTTGATAGAGCAGCGTGGCTAATCGTTTTTCGCGAAGCTTATAAATATTAGTTTTCAACCGATCCTTCAGCGGAAAAGAGTCTAGAAAATAGGCAGTTTTGATTGATGGTTGATGGATGAAAGTGGGCTTGGAAGTAGGGTATGATTTATTTATTAAATTTATATTTTTTGCAATTTCTCGCATTAAATTTTTTATTGAATAGGTCCCTTTATGTAATAAAAGTGATAAGGAGATATAAATTATTTGTACTTATTAAAATTATTTTTCAGAAAAATTATTGGTTTTCGTGAAGACTCCCGCTAAACAATTTTTTAAAAATTTCAATATTTATTTGCCAACATTTCGGCACTCATCGTAGCGTTTTTATCGAGGCTATATAGATACAAACATAAAAAAAAAAATTAATAACATGTAAGTTTTACAATCGGTTTTCTTTGATTTTATTATTATTGATTATTACTGCGCTTCTCGGTATCATTTATTTATTCTTACGAGTATAGTTTTGCGACCGTAAGTGCCTTGTCTATACTAAAAAACTCACTACATTTGAAAATTAACTATTGTGCAATTGTTAAAATTAAAGCGCAGTAGATCAAACTTAAATTTTGCCCAAGCTAACATGTGAACTACAGGGGGAGCCCAAAGAAATGTAAGAGTTCTTATAAATTTGCGAGGTTGAAAGAGTGGGGAAAGTTTGAAAGCGACAGAAAAATTATAAAGTACTCAATTGACCAATTGCTTTTTATTGGTAATTCAATTGAAAGAGATACAAAATTTTTATAAATGAAATTTTTAAGTCAGATAAAACTTCATACAAGTTATGTATAACAAAGGTGGATGTCCATATCTCACATTCCTTACGATTAAAACTTGAAAAAACGTCGAAAAACGTAGAAAATATCTACTATTATTTAGAGCACTTGAAGACCTTTATTTTGAACGAAAAATTAATGTGGGAAAATTCGGGGAAAAATAATTATAAGGTTTTGAAGTTTCACGAATAGCATGGAGAATATATCGATAAGGCTTTCAATAGTTTGAGGGCCGCTTGCCATTAGTCGATGGGCGTCTTCCTTTCTATACTTGATTACCTTTTTTATTACAGAGCATTGAGAAATTTAAAGTTCTAATAAAGAAAAAGTCCATTTCGTAGAACACATAACTATCCCATTGTCCTTCGAACAACAAGCAAAACATATAGCTAAGCGTAACGTAATTTACCAGTGTCCCCTCGTAAATCAAGGAAACAAGCACGCGCGTAGGTAACGACATTCGGGCGAGTTTTACTCCGTCGACCATTTTACGTCCGGCATCGAAACTGCATAAAACTGTTTCCTTTTTCCAGGCCCTAATTCTTCGTCGCAAAACGTGGCGCACATGGCGACGCGCGTAAACTCGCGGCGCGCGCGAGCGTATGTACGCGCATACGCACACCGGAACCTTTATATCTTGTTTATACGGTCAGCTCTTGGACGCGAGGGAAGTTTATAAAAATTTTTATGCCCTCCCCCCCGGACAAAATTCGCGAGAATTCGCGCGAGTGTTTATCGCGCGAAGCGCGAAGGAAGCGAAAAACTCTGTTAATCGGGTTCTAAACGGAGCTCTTTATCGCGCGGCTGACTTGTCAAAAGCCGAATGGAAGTTTGCTCGCTTTTTATCTACTATTTGAGGTGGGTGGGAAACATCATTTTTATCGAGTTTCTTGAACTGTTGAGAATAGGACTTCATAATGTCGTTTTGATGGCCCGAAAAAAAAGGTCCGTCGCCCGACGAATTTCAATGCGATTTTATGCGGATTATAAATTCCTGTTCAGTGTGGTCAATTTTTTCTGTATTTTCGCGTCTTTGACGGTTAGGCGGTCTCTTAATTAATTAAAAGCTTCGGGTAATTATTATTGACCTATTAAGATCAGCAATTCAGGCGATTAAAAAGTTTCTCATCTAAATAAAATGAAAGATTCATATACGCAGGGTCCTATTTTGCGCCTGAGCCGCCCTCAAAGACACGCTGAATTTCGTAGTCGCGCCTGAGTTTTTCATTCAGAACAGTGGCATCCCAGTTTGAATTTGCATTTTGACTGGCGCTGCGCAGGTATGCATATGCATACGCGCCTCTCTACAAAGAGGTAACATCTGCAGTCCTTCTTGTGTTGTACGGAGGTACAATTTGGTTTCTTCGTTGACTGGATTAATACGGAACAGGGCAGGTCGTAAATAATAACCACGCGATGCTCGCAAATGCAATTTTACTTTTGAATATGTGGATTTGAATACGATGTGTTACGATATCTGCTACTGCCACCGCAAACATGAATGAGACGGAATATGCAGGCAATCGAAGTGAATTGTCGCAAGAAGGTTGCTTCCGCTCGGGGTATACGTTGCCTTCAAAAAATTTGCGCTAGTTTTTTCTTGAAAAAAAAAAGGAAAGAAAATAGAATCGAATTAAAAGCTTCCTTGAAAAAAACGGGTTGATAAATATTTTTTTATGATTTAAAAAGAATTTTTAAACGATGTGACGTTTAGAATGATAAAAATTTTTTATTACGTGGATGGAAATAAAAATTCTTTGCTCGCTTCGTGCATAGAAAGGCAAAACATTGAATTGTTTCGTAGATTAATATTTAATTATGGAAAGCTTCGTAATGTGATTATTAAAATTTTTGCAACAAAACACGGAATAAAAAATTTTATGGAAAACGCTTGCATAAAGTCAATTTATTGCTCTTATCATAAAACTAAATCTCTTATTAGTTATCAATTACTAAAGTACATTTTTTATTAAAGTAAGCTTTTCAAATAAACATCAACGTTTGTACATTTGCTTTCGATCGAAAAGTTTTACTTTTTTAAGGAACTATTTGATTAGTATTCTGGCGATTGATCTTGTATACCTTTACAGATAGATATGTATAGTAAAATACGATATTAATAATTATAAATTTAACGGATTTTGATTAATTGCGTTACATTTTTTCATCACGTTACTTATGCACTAATAGCCTCTAGTATTTATACTAATTGACTTTGAAGAAAATCACGCAGAAGAACAAAGACGATATTGCAGCTTTACCGAAAAATAAAGTTTTGCTGAATTTTAATTCTTTCTAGTCCAAATTATAATTAAATTAATTATAATAACAAGTACATTATTATCAAGTTTTCTACAATTTAGATCAACAGATTCATCTAATATAGCGTTGGCATATAAAAGACGTGCCCAAGAAGAAAATAAAAAGAGTGCGCATACTGACCCGCGCACCTACAGAATACCGAAGTGTTATACATAGACCGATAAGAGTCTCTCGATTATTTTCGACCTTCATCCCAAGGCAGTTATCCGGCGATGTATCTCGAAATGTAACAGACCCTTTTACGGGCCTAGAGATTTATGGCGCAAGTTTCCGACAAGGCGCCCTTACGCAATCCGAACTGGATGCGCGTAATAAGACGTTTCTCGCCGTTATTCATCCGGCGCTTTCGCCCCCCCCCCCCCCTCCTCCCCCCTCCTCCTTTCTGCATAAGGCGCGCGTCGTTATTGTTGCCATAATTTTGAATTGCGGTCGGCGCGTATTACCGCCCGATCGTTCGAAGCAAGGGATGGTCGCCGGAAGCGGCCGGCACCGGCTTTACGAGCCCGCCTAGGGAGCGACGCCTTACAGGTACAGCCGCAATTATTACGCTGAGGATTCAGTTGCAAAGCCTTTTTCCTCTAGTTTACGAGGAACGGAAGGAGCGGAGCAGCCGGGCTTCCTTTCGCCGCGGCGTTCCATTTTTTCTGACATTAGCTTTGGCGCGGTTTTAATTAAGAATCCGTTCATTACTATTTAGGTCGTTAATTACTTTGTTTATCAAGCGTTTTCCTAGTTAGGAGATAGTTTGTTTATTCCGGTACAATGAATTTCTGATAATAAAGCTTTTTAAGCTTTGCAATATTTTTTGTTGCTCGTTTAAATTTGTAAAAGCTAATAAATATAAAACGATCATGACTGCCACAGTTTTCCAATTTCTAAAATAAATTATATCTACAGTCAAGAAAATTTATTTTTTACTTAATTTATAATATAAAATTCGAGTAAAATTGTGTATGCCTTGTTAGATCTGATACTATAGAACTTGATAAAAGTAAAAAACACGAACGTGCGATTCGAAACCGTATAACCTATAAGACAGAGGCAGTGAAAAATGTAATGTGATACTTTATTTCTTTATGATGAGAATTTAGTAGGACAATAGCTTTCTGAAATAGAGTATCTCTGTGAATACTATTTTTATTTTACGGACATGACTCTGGAAATGATAGAAATGCAGTGTAATGCGAAAAAATGTTTCATTGATAATAATGGCGTGCATTAATTACATTGCGCAAAATTTTGAGGAATAAAAGGATAATATATTAAAATCATGTCATTACTGCTAAAGATAAAAACTCTTTTAACTTGCATCTCGTTAGTGACTGAAACGTGTTCTCAACTGGGTTCAAAAAGACTTGGTCAGATATTTTCAGACATTCAACTCGATTTTTATTAAGGTTCGTATCATTCTGTATTTAAAAAAAATTAGTTTAAGAGGATATGAATTATTAATTATTCGAAAATTCCACGAACATTAAAAATTTCAATAATTGATACTGTTTTATAGTAGAGTCTAAAAAGAATTTCGTAAATTAAAATCTTTATGAAAGTAAAAAGTTTCGACGAGGATCATTTCGTTCATTACGATATTCCATAAATACGACCCTGCATTCACGAATGAAGGAAAAATGAGCCAAATTAAATTTCTTAAACATCTTTTTCCCTTTTCCTTAGCGCGGTGTCTTTCATTGCGCACTGATCGAAGGAGAAAATCCCCCTTACACGTAAGGCTACCAATTCACCGGGTGAATTTCCAATTAAGAAAGAATTCCGTGCCGAATCGAGTCGAAGCAAAATATGACTGCCAACGGATGATCAAACATCCGAGCTCGAGTTAATTAAAGCAGACCGATTCAATTACCGAGCAACAGGGAGCTCTGAATTTTCCGCCGCGTTTTCACTCAATTTCAAGAGCCATACGTATATCGGCTTGTACGGCGCATATTCGCAGGCACTTATCTGCCGTGAAATTAGCCCGCACGCGCCGGGAAGGAGGTGAGAGTGCGGGGCTCGCGCGCGCGCAACTAATCGCATCAAGCCTTGCTCGCGCTGTATTTGCCGCAGTTCCCGGCGGGTGGGGAGGAAAGTTCGCCTGCAGCTTGGCCTGGCGCGCGTTTAACGGCTCATTAATTAGGATCCACGGCCGAGCGGCGTGTGTTCGCTCTCTTTACTACGGGGCACTTTGCGAGCGAGCCTTTACACCGAGCGCTATGCGGGTAATCGACTTGATGTACGTATACTCTCTCGCCTACTCCCTTTTCCGCGGCGACGTTTCTCGTCTGTAAGCGAGGACTTGGCCTCGCTTGCCGGACGATTTCAGGCGAGATCTTGGTTTACTGCTCGCTCGTTCCGCGACGATTCGCGCTTTATGCCCGCGGATAAATGGACTCGGCTAAAGTGTAGCTTTGTTTTTAGAAACTTTTTATACGCGGCCACGGATTTTCGGATTGTTATTTTTCTTTGGGAACTCACAAGCTGTTGTAGAAATAATTATTGTTTTAATGGATATCTTTGCTTGATCCTGGTAGGTAAAGATTGAAAAGTTTTTATGAAATTTTAAACTTATGAAAGTTCCTCTATAAAGTCGCAGACAAAGTTTTGTGAGTCAATTTTTGAAAATATAGCGTAACAAAAACTGGCTTTAGTGATTTTAAATTCAAAGTATGGGTTAAACGTATTTTTGGCGACCTTTCGTCAGATAGATTTCCTGTCCATTCGGGATAATTTGGCATCAAAACTAACACTACGGAAGTGTTTTCTTGTGCGAATTCAAGGCCGCAATGTATTCATTACTTTATGTCATTGCTTCAAATCGTGATTCAAAATTTTGGTTCTTTATTCCAAATTTTTGCTAAAATCTTCTTTTGAAGAAAATAATGAAAAATACTTCTGTCTTATACTCCAGAACATTGAGATTTAGTGAAAAATGAGTAAAAAATATGACTTCATAAAACTGCAGTAGAAACAGTCCGTTGTGGTCGGACATGATTTTAGTACATCACTGTACTATACTTGCATTAAAATTGTTAAACATTATTCTATATCCTTTTTACTGCAGTGCAATTAATACACATCAATCGCATTTTATTAGGAAAATTAATCTTCATTAACTCTTCATCGCACGCACAAAGATAGTTTCTTTAATAATTTTGTCACATTAAAATGAATGACATCTTTTGCCGCGTAGGAAGCTCCGCGCCCGTTACTCGCACATTTCACGTCGCTTCCCGAGGCGCTCGTCTCATTGTGCTTCGTCACAAAGTTCGCCGAAACAGGCCCTTACGACTGTCGAGATAATCAAAAGCCTCGCGGGTCGAAAGTTCTCAAGTGGCGCCGTAGTTTTAAGTTCTTTCGCGCTCGCCGTCGCTGCTACCTCATGCATTTATAAGTCTTGCGAGTACTTTTGGAAGGCCGACTCGTTAGATTTTACATCTTTGAATGTTGATTACCAATGGAAAGTTACGTTTTCCATTCATTAGGGCCCTCTGGCTTTAAGATAATGCTCGGGATTTATTCGGAAGAAGCTTAGGTCAGAGCGATTTTACGACTTTGATTTCTGGGGACTTCCAGATATAAATTGAGTTAAAAGTATGTCTTTATTTAATGAAACTAATCTAATAAGTTTAATGCGGAGGTACAGAAGTTGAAATAAAAGACTTCAGATTAGGATTATATGCTAATAATAAATCGGATTGTATAAGTAGTCATGTCAAAAACTTATGTAAAGGATTCGCATATATTGAAATGATAACATTTAGTAAATTTCAAGTACTAACTGAATATTTTAGCTGATATGAATTTGCACTCTATTTGAATAATTTTTAGTTAGATTTACTTGAAATATGCAGGAAATTTAATTGCTGGAAATTTAAATTTTCATTTTACATATTAATAATTTTCATTTTATATGTTACGGAAAGCATAAATTTTGCATACTTTTCATTTTCGATTGCCTCGCGATCCGTGTAGATTTAACAAGTTTACCCATCTGAGTATATACTTACGTACGATTCTGTCTGTTGTACGACAATTCTTTCGACCTTTTATTATTATTGTCTGGATGCCAGAAGAGACTTTAAATACTTTATTATTTGAATTTATAGTTTCTACGGAACATTAACCAAAGTTATTGGTACCGTAGAACGTTTTAAACATTCGTATCTAAACATACGAAGGGCGAAAAACGATGGTATATTAAAGAAAACAGATTGAAGTGCGAATATATCTCATGTTATCATATAATCTGTAATATGTATAATGTTCGGCACTTATTACTCCACTTACGTCTTCTTCTCTCATCATAATACAGAATTCAAAAGGATTACTGTATGGCAAATTGAATAATTATGAAATTTGTGTGTGTGATGCGTGAATGGCCTTATTGTACATAAGTATGAGTGTAGAGATTTTCTTTGATTATTCATCGACTGATAGGTATTTCATAATTAGTTATATCAACATGCATTTGTAAACTGAACATTTTTAAGCTTTTATCGATCTATGATTTTACTAATCGTTTAATTTATTGACATTTTATCGTATTATTATTCTTAAGTCAATACGATACTGCGATATCTAAACGATGCAATATTTTATATATCTTTTGCAATTTCTACTTTTATTTTATTTTATTTTATTTTTTGTTCTCCAGTTAAAAACAAAACTAAAATCTATCTGTCTAACTGTCTTCTATTGTCTGAAGATCAATGCAGATTTAACGAGTTTACCTGTAATTGACACATATGATGCGTTTTCTGAAAATTGTTGATTAATTACCGTATTGATGATGATTTAGGAATTTCGAGGATTATGCATACAGTGTGTTGAGACCATACATTAATCTATACGACATAAAGAAGCATAATTTTCATGTTGGGCTTCAAAATGACTATGAATTAAAGAAATCACAGTTTTCATTAAGATTTTATTTATTTTTGCAAACGAAATGTATTTTGTTACACTGAATTATAAAAAATGCAACAATATTAAATTCAATTAATAAATTTCAACAGTAATAATGAAAAAAGTTTTTATTCAAGGAATACCTAGTTAATTTCTCTGAATAATTAGGCAAATTCAAAAGAAGAATCATTGGGGAAGACAGTTTCTCCTCCATTCAAGTCTAAATTGATTGTCCATTATCGTTACCGAAAGCCATTCTCTGATTGAGAAGGGTCTATCATAGACGAATTTCAATCAATATAGTCTTGAGAGCATTTCTGTGCAGAAATCGAAGGCGATGAGCGTAGGACAGTAAATTTACATCTTGTCCTACGGTGGTTTTGATGAAACGTGACGTTATTGCCTTGCAAACTCCGAATAAGGCTTTTTCTTGGGAAAGATTTAGTACTAAATTCATTCGTTTCATTTAAAGATTAACTGCAAAAATCTTGTCCCGCTAATTTATTAACTGATTATTTATAAAAATATATTTTTAAATATAGATTAGTAGTTAAATATTAATAGTGCTATATTATTTTTTAAATCAATAAATCAAGGTTTTTATTATTTACTGCAACTTTTATTTTATTAGAAATAACAATTTTCTATTTTTAAATTATATTTAAAAGATTGAGAGACTTTCATAAGTGTCCCAGTAATAATTGGTAATAATTTTTTTTTACTCAAGACCTAATTGATAAAGTGCCTTGATCAAACTATTAATTTCATGATGTTATTTGAGTTTTTAAATTTGTCATAAATTAATCGTGCGCGTATCGCGTGTGATGTCGTTATTAGTATTTTAAACACAAAAAAACTGATAAAAAAATAAAAATTTGTTTTTAACTATATGATAAAGTCGATGGTCATTAAATGCGTTCAATAAATCTCGATTTACTCAACCACGGATTGAATACTGTAAGATATTTTAAAGCAGCAAATAAATCATACTCTACAAAGTAACGAGACGCACGTAAAATTCTAAGGAATAATTCATGACGCGAGCCTTGAATACATTACAGAGCTCAGTTCTCTAGTATGGCAAGTTACTTTGCCTCCGCGTTACAGATAAGCGACTATCGGCCGAAAATATTTGGCAGCTGCGCCATGCAATTCCTGCACGAAATGCCAGTGATGTATAAATTTTCATCCTGATTTTACTTATCAGCGCATCGTTATTCAATGCGCACGAGAAGAGAAAGTATAAAAGACAAGCGTATTAAATGAATCTACCAAGAGAAGTAAGATTCCTTATCGGTCCACTCGAAATCTCGGTAAAGCTCTTAGCTGGCAAATGTACGGAGGCTTCGGAATAAGTCTTCTTGATGAAAATGGCTCGCCGCGAATTATGTAGAGGGATTACGCAAATTCATGCAAATGAGGGGATAATAGAGTGTTTTTTCCAATCCCCCTGTGGAATCTAGCTAAAAGCAATTCTAGCATACAGGAGCTTATTTGCAAGGTACAAATTATTTGTAGCCTGGCACGAGTTTGGATGCACGAACCATTCAAATATTGATTTAACTCTAGCTTTTGACCTTTTTCTGCCATTTTAACTGCTACCTTGTAAGATTATGTTGTTTTTTTCTAGGAAAAAATTTTACTCAATGGATATAGAAAAATAATCAGCTTAATGTTTTGTTTTATATACGCCATGAAATTGATAAAACGTACAGTTTCATATTATTAAATAATTAAATCCATAAAAAAGAAAAAAAATGAAATCATTTAATTGGATAAAGATTTATTTTATCTCTATAATAAAGGCAACAAAAATTGGTAATAAATAAATATTTACTTTTCCGTTGTAGGCATTTTAAGCTCGAAGCGGAAATTGCCTCAATGACATGGAAAGTACATTGGGAGGATGTCATTGTTATGCCGAGCGGAAAATTCAAAGCTGGATCTATGTATTCGTTGGCGCCAAAGCAGCGTGGAAGCCAATTGGTAAATATCGTATTAAACAATTAAACATCACTCTAAACAGTAATGGGCACGATAGATGCAAATGTTAAATTATTTTTGTCATTTATTTATTTATTTATTTACCAGAGTTACAAATAACATTTGTCGAACAATACAGAGTATAATTACACACATAATAACACGCTATACCGTCGCAAATCCTGCAGAGGAAGAATAATTTCCTGTTCATAGGTTCGGATTAACCACATACTGGTTTAGTTTTACTTAACAGTAATAACTTCCAGTAATAACGTACACCCACGCATCCATTCCTGCAAATATTAGGTTCATGTCGGACTTCTAATACATAGCCCATACTCGCTTTCACACTCATTATTTTATACGTTCAATTTATTGTGAATTAAAAATTTAATTTATGATGAATTTTTAAAACCAAACTTTTGCAATTTATTAAAGATGAATGATGGGTAAAAGGTTATTGAACGCGCTTATTACAAACTTCCTTTTAATCGGTGGGACGGAGGTCCATTTTCCATTTTATTAAGATTTTCAGTTCAGGGAAAAATGAAAATCTTACCCGGTAAGTAAATTACGCTTTTTATACTAAAACCTAAAAGTTATTTTTGTATTTTATGAGGATGATTAGTATTAACGAGTGTTTTTAATTAAAAACTTAGTTTATCAAAAATTACGAAAGTATAAATAGCATTTTTAAGTAATCCTTTTTAAGTAAAACGATGAAAATGCAAATTATATAAGCCACCATAAATATGTAAGCTCGTAACAAAGGCAATTATCTGTTCATTTTCTCTACCTTCAACCCAAGTATGAAAGCTTTTTAAAGTATAATTTACTTTTCGTTCACTTGCATCAGCGGTATTCCGTAGTCTTTAAATTGTCCTTTATTTACATTACATAAAGCAAAGTTTAAGCACACTCTTTTTCTGTTTTGAGTTTTTTTTTGGCGTCAAATTCTTTTCCTACGATATTGCCCTTAGCTTCTTTCTCTTGCTTTCTAATCTGCTTTGGAGCTTCGGAGGGGAGTATATATACGTAAGTTAAGTTGGTATAGACTCATAAAGCAGACTTAAGGTTTTGTGCAGACTCCGATATAACAGTCAAGAAATTAAGTTTGCTCATCTTACAATCTTTCTCACTTTCTTGCTGCTTTTATGACATACCTGTATTAAGTAAGCGGACGAGTATTTAACGTACGCGTTTGAAACTGCTCGTAAAAAGTGCATTGATTTCATTTATCTTTTTTTCCAGAGCATTTATTCAGAGGACAACATGAGTCTGCCAGGCGGAGTGGACAGGCGTTCTTTCGTTCCTATGGGATTTTATAAGGTGAGCAGTTTTACCTTTTGGGTTTTGAATTTATCAATTTATGGTAGATTTCAAACCAAAAAGACAATATTGGAAAGATTTAATTTAGCGTTTTGTTGAAAAAATATATAAGAAATGTAAGAAATTATTGTAAATTGTTTGGTTTAATAAAAAATGTTGGAAAGCTTTTTGCGATAGTGAAAGAAAAAGTAAAAAAATCTATTTTCTTTTGAAAATTATAGTTTGTTTTGCTTCCCTAAGAATTTTTACTTCTTTGTGCCACCGTTCGTATTTTAAGATACTTTTAATTTTCAAATCTAATAAAAAATTATTTACTGTATGAAAACTTTAATAATTTTAAGAACTCGCAAGAAAAAATATATTAGATTTCCTCACATATTATTAGGATTTCTTATACGTCGTTACCATATTTCTTACACCTTCCATTTGCTCTGGAGTTTATTTAGCCATTAATTATCTGCTTGACAACCAGTCTAGAGTTTACAGAAATTAAGCTCCGTTATAATTAATGTTATTTTGAAAGTTTGAGAGCTGTCAGATTGTCAAGTTGTATGTGGAATATATTTATAGAGAAAGTACATATTTGATTTAAATATTTGTGATATACATATGTACATAATAAATTTAATTTTACATAAATTGAGTTAGAAGTAATTCTTTTTTGATGAAAATTGTATTATGCAAAGTAACATGAAAACGACATGCTTTGATTTATGTTATTCGGCAAGATTTATGCACTAAATATTGACAAGGTAACGATAACGTAAACTACTGAAATATAGTTCATCACTGGTGTTTGAGTTTGTGAAAAGTGGAAAAATCAAATTTTCTAAAGTGTTTAAAATTGTAGATTATCGAGAACTTTAATTTGAAATTTTAATTATTTATAAAATGGACTAAGTTCTCGATGTTTTTTTTCAAGTTGTTTAAAAATTCGAGAATTTCAGCTCCAAAACTAATAATACAGTAAAAACCGCTAAAATAATTTTTAATTTATTTTAATTTATTTTTAATTACCCTAATTAATAGATGGTAAATAATAGTATTAATTTTATAATGCACTAGTTCAAATACATTATAAATTACGTGGGGAGCGTTGAACATTCATGGGTGTCTGCCAGCTGGCTACAAGATGCCGTATAAGCGAGGCTGTGTACATATCCGCTAACGGCTAGTCGAAACGGGAACATATAAGGCGCCAAGTTTTGGTGACGTTACGGCTTATTTCTATATGTCAACTCCAAATGCTCGTGTTAGGTTTGACGAGTGTTAATGAACGTCGTATTGTAAACTTTTTAAAATGTTTGAAAAAATTTCAGCCATTATTTGACCAAAAATTTTTGATCAATTTCTGCTATTTATAATCTAAATACTAATGAAAACGTAAAACTTTCTTAATATTATTAGGATCCATACGTTGAAATCAATTTTTTTATACAAATTTGACAATAAATATTATATTAGTATTATTGCACCTCTTTTCCTTAACGTTACTGTAATACTATAATTCATTTTTCCAATTATTTACTTCTAAACTATTACGTTATATTCCTTCAGCACTCTATAAAGTATGTATGTGAAAAAATATATGAAAAATTCTTCCCGCATTCGATGTTTCAGAATTCGAAAGTGGCCATCAGACCCATTCCGAGGAACAAAGTCGACATTTCACGTCCGCTGCTCTTGGAATTGAAAAGGGTGAGAATAATTCAACTTTATTTTGTCGAGTCTTGCGCTTCCCTCTCCCCCTCTTCTCTCCTTTCATTTCGCGTTCTTTTTACGCAGCAACTCGCTCTATCGGAATATCTTAACGCTCTTTCTTGTACAACGAACGAATAATTTTCTTTTCATTACCTTTCTCTCCTCTCTCGACAATTTCATCGGGCGCAATATTCTTAAGGAATAATGCCTCGGTCATTATCGTTGACGGTACTTTTCCTTACTTTCTCTTTCGAACCAAATAATGAAATCCGAACTTTTGAATGGGATTCAACGATCGACGGTAAATAAAGCTTCTGATATTTTGCTAAAACGATTATTTCCAATGGATTTTTCTTGCGAAATTTAAAAAATGGTAACAATAAAACATCTACGCGCAAATAGTCGGTAAGATTTATAGTAAACTGCAGTAATAGAGTTTTATAACCTGGTCGACATTAAAGTTGTGTAACGTAGAACGAATTACCTATATAACGCTGTAATAAAAAAAGAACGCACATGTATGTTTGAAAAACTCTAAATATGTTTTCTAAGATATTGTATGTACTGTTTATAAAAATATCGCTGTTCTTTCACGTGAAAGTATTTTTTATTAAAGCAGGTTGCTTGTCCCTCGTTAGCACTTTAGTAGAAATATAATTAAAAGCCAACAATCTGAGATTAATGATTTTGATGAATTTTTTTAGATGAAGGATCTGCAACACGATCATTTGGTGAGATTTTATGGAGCCTGCGTTGAACCACCTCATTGCTGTTTACTTACTGAATACTGTCCCAGAGGTTCACTCCAGGTACGTTATTAACAATTTTTTCTCTATTTCTTCTTCATTAACGATCGAGAAATTGTATCCCAAGGGATGATGCTGCACCTTTATATCGTCCACTTTAAGAGAACTTTTTCCTTCCACATACCTTCATTTTTTAAAATGAACGAAAAAGTTCCTCTCTAGATGTTCTGAAATTATAATTTTTCTGGAATTCCCAGAGCACAGCGAGTATCGCAGTAACGAAACTATTAAGATCGAGCCCGGGCTCTTGTATCCGTATACTGTTACGCTCCGTAGATGTTAACATAATAATGACGCTTTCAAGGAAAATTAATACTGCTTGCTATAATTAATCTTATTTTTTTATTCACTTTAGCAATAACAAACGCAATTAATTGTTTTCGTTACACTTTAATAATAAGTTTTTTATCTACATTGTAGGAAAAATTTGATTTGAGTCTTAAAAAAGTCTAAAATAGTATACCGAATAATTTTTCATTCCCCTTTGAAAAGCAAAGGAAATTAAGCAGCAATTTAACGTTCTCAAGAAATTACGTCGAGTCGTAAAATTATCATTCTCTGCAATTTTATCGAAATAAAGAAAAGGCCGAGGGTTGATTTTATTAAAAGAAAGGAGAGGTGTAGAAAAAGGATTTTCTTGCAACTTAACGACTCTGCGTCAAGACGGAATGATCCGCGATAAGCCAAGAAGACGATAACAAGTCGAAGTCGGGCTTAGCTCGAAAGCTGAAAGAGAGTCAGAGTTGGTAGAGCAAGGCAATTTAAGAACTTGGCAAAGAAATGCCCAAGCAAGTGGATTGTGTATTTGCCGGGAGATTTACTCGCGCTCTTGAGGCAAGAGAATCGGGGAGAGGGAGACGAGCCGGTAGAAAAAAAGTTCGCCTTACAGTAATTAAGAGAATTTTCGCCTTTGGCGCCTCTACTTTTCGTTTATTCTTCTATTTTCCGGAAACGCGCAAAATGAGCCAGCGAACGCGGCAACGGAACTAATTTTGACTTTGGTAAGATGACGGATTTGATTTGACTGTAAAGACTTAAGCCTAGGATTTTAATTAATTAAACTGAATTTGACGGATTCAGCATTTTATTAATCAATAAATTTAAGTTCATTTAATTTAGCAAGAAAATATTTAACAATATTAATATCCTTTTTCACTGCTCTCATTGCCAAGTTTTAAAGCGTCACGATTCTTGTTAAATGAAAACAATATCCCCGGCCGATACGGGCCGTAAAAACAAGCTAGAAAAGCAATTAGTCCATTGGTCCCTGTAATGAAAGCAGAAAATTTCATTTCACCCTCTTTCCCGGCCGAAGCCCTCGCTTCCTAATCGTGCCACGTAGACTCGTGCAATCTTGACTTTACCCCCAGGACATCCTGGAGAACGAGCAGATGAAGCTGGACCGGGTGTTCAGGGGCTCGCTGATTCACGACATCGTGCGAGGCATGGGCTACCTGCACACCTCGGAGATTCGCAGCCACGGCAACCTCAAGTCGACCAACTGCCTCGTCGACTCGAGATTCGTCCTCAAGATCGCGGACTTTGGGCTGCACGAGCTCAGGAAGCCGCATCCCCTCGTCGCTGAGGAGGACAAAAACAGCTACGCTTACTGGCGACGTGAGTAAATGTTTATTCAGGCAGCGGCGCAGCAACGCGGTCCCGATAAAAAAAAAAGGTGGAAGATTGCTCCGGCAGCTTGAAATTTTAATGAGACGAAAGTCGAGATTGTTTGGACAGAGTTGACGGGAGTTCGCTGACGCAAATGCCAATTAAATTCGACATTTATTTAGAACAGTATACGCGTTACTTTGTGATTTTACCTTTGAAGACGGAATCCAAAACAAGCATTCCTCCCTTCTCTGTGGATTCGCACGATGAAGTCCTTAAAGTTATCTTCGTCGTGGGTCAGAAAAGGGCTGCTGCCGTCGATAATGCTTACGAGAAATTGTGCTGTTCGGAAACCAGGCACGTTCAAATCTCGAATCTTTACTTGTAGAACATGGCAGAGCACTGCTTCGTTAAATGCAGAAATGGCGGCATAAGAACAGTTATAAAAATATTATATAAATACTATATCATTTTTTAGATCTTTTTCCGTTGAAAAACGTCAATTCAAAAGCACAATAAATGATTCATTAAAAAATTATTTCTTACTTTCGACCTCACTGGTAATTTGAGAAATATCTCGCGTTTACACGAAAAATCTATTAAACCAAAGTAGGCGATTCAAATGTAAATTTTCCTTTCTCCTTTAAAATTCAACCAAACGAAAATAATATTTTATTTAATTAATCCTAGAATCATAATATTAATTTAACGCTGATGTAATTAGTTAAATTTAAAGGGTTAAAAGATCGTCCCTAACGTCATAACGTTTAGTTGAAAACCAAAATTTACGACCTGCGCAAATTCGCCCGTCCCGCATGATTTTCGCCCGGGAAATCTCGGCGACAGACACACATTCACGCATGACGGATGCTTAGTTATTATGCTACGGGCTCGCTTTGCAGGACAGCTGTGGACAGCTCCGGAACTGCTCAGAATGAACCTGCGGAGGCCGGCCGAGGGCACCCAGAAAGGCGACGTGTACAGCTTCGCGATAATCGTTCACGAGATCGAGGTGCGCCAGGGGCCGTTCTTTCTCGGCGACGCCAGCAATCTATCTCCCAGGGGTAAGTATCTCATTTTGTTTTTTGCTTCGCGCCTCGACGGCTGGACGTGTAGCCGTGCGCGCGAGCCACGCATGCAAAAGCCACTGCGTAAGATATTTTTCTTGGGCCTGTGTAGAGGGCTCAAGGTCGAGACTCTGTCTGTACAAGAATGGATCAAGCTCTCGTTGTTGGACAGAAGACGTGCTTGTACGCATTAGGCAACATTGAAATCTTTGTCTAACTGCCATAGTACGGCATTTTCAATTTCTCGTTTGAAAACGAATACCCAGTCGTTCAAGTTAAATTTTGTAATAAACTCGTTTTAATAAAGTTCCAAAGTTGCGGAACAATTAAGTTACGAAAAAAGCTCAATATCCCCGCGGCATTGACGCTCGCGCAATAACACGCTAAGTGGCGAGAAGCCGCTTCGAAACGAGGTCTGCACGCGAGGAATATACATCTCGTCGACTCTTATTTACGCAACGATTACCGAAATTACATCTGTCGGCTAAACGTTTCGAAAAAGGCAGAAAAATACTCAGGGGGGAGAGAAAAGCGAGAGGAAAGGCTGGGGACAGCGAGATGAGAAGCGAGAACAAATGGCCTCGAAACTTAAAACCTACTTCGTGGCATGGCGTAGCGGATTTCGCTCGCTCGTTTTCCTCCCGCGCGCTCCTCTTTATTTTTATTTTTTTTTTCTTCTTCCTTTCACGCTACATTGCCGAAATAAATCGCACGGAAGCCTGCTTCAATTTGCCGCCCCCTTTAGCCCACCCCCAAGCCAACTTGGGCGCCTCTATTTTCGTCACTTGGGCAATTTTCGCATCAGGACTTACAACGAACGATCGCGCGTCGAGCGCCGCGCGATTTTTCCTGCAGGAGCGAGCGAGCGAATGCGCGCGCGGAACCGGGGCGCGGAGAATAAATTTTTTTTAAATTTTTGACAGGGCAAGTGGCTTGGAAGGAGCTTGCCGCTGATAATATTCTGTAAAATGTGGAGGCTGGGCTTTCGTGGATAAAGTGCGTCGGGCTTACTGTACTGAAATGTTACGATACTGGGTCTTGTAGGCAGAAAATCAATAGTTACTAGAGAAATTATTGCGAATAGATAGCAAGGACAACATTTTTTTGCGTTAAAAATTACTCGGAATTCAGAGTAAAATTTAGCCGAAAATCGAGTAACCAGGGGACGCAACGCGATCTGATCGAATTTTTACTCGAAAATTGAGTAAAAAGTATCCGGAAAGAAAAATTCAATACTTGCATGTGTATCTACAATAATAGTTTACTCTTTTCTCGCTGACGATGTTACCGACGGGGTAAAATTTAGACTCTTCTCGAGTTAAATTTACACAATTTTCGAGTACAATATAGCACAGAAATATGTGTAAATATTGCACAAGATAAAATTTACTCGGTTGGATTCATGTTCACAGAAGCTGAGAATTAAGAAAAACAATATATTATCTAATTAACGTAGTCGGTCTGACACAATGGTCCCTTCTGTCAACTCACCTCTGAGAATCATCAAAAAAAAAAGGACGAGTGGGAGAGAGAAACCATTTCAAGGAGAAGGCTATATATCAAACTTTTTCTTCTTTTTATACGTACACTTGCGGACTCGCGCACGCGAAAAATTCATGTAATACGTCATCGGTCCGCGGGCGGTTTGATGAAAAATTCCACCGCTCGCCGCAGGACAGATAGACGAAGAGAGAGAAGAGGCAAGCGTGCGAATTTAGAAATACGCTGAGACGCGACGTCGATATCGTCTGACTATAACCCCTTAGGTGCTCCCTATTTTGAATATTCCTTAAGATTGAGAGTGTGGCCGGTATTATGGCTTAGCTGCCAGATTTCAGTACGTACCTTTATTTAAATTTTATCCTGTCACGTACAATCTTGCAGAACTGCCAAAATTTTTTGGTTGAGCTACAAAACGCAGAACACCGAAAGACCCATTCAGGACAAGATTGTCACTTGCAAGTAAATGCGTGAAAAAAATTATGTTTTTTATGAGAGTAAAATTTAACATATATTACAATTGAAATAAATTAAAAATTAAACCTTAAATTTAGGAGGTCACATTCGCTTTTAGATAAAAAACATTAATGATTCAGTGGTGCTTTTTTGAATCATTAGTAGAAATGTGCGTGAAATATTTAGCTGCCTCCAGAATACGTAAAATATTAGGTCTCGTTTTTTTGACGGCTCGTAAAACGTTGCGAATGATGACTTTCACTGTGTAGGACATTCAAATTCTAATAATTTGGGGATTTTTTATTATTTTAAAGAAGTATGCAATCACTGAAATAATTTAAATTTTTATTCGTACGTGATTGTGCAAGCTTTGCTTTTGTTTAAGGAAATATCAATAATATATCAAACATATGAAGTATTGCGATGTAACGAGATAAAAACTTTATTTTATCTTTCGAGAAAGATGATAAACGGTTCAATCGATCCTACATTGCAGTTTCTTTGATATCCTAAGTTTTCATCGTTTTATTTATGGTCGACAGTTATTAATTTGAGTGTTCAATATACAGTAGGGTATCGAAGCGTTAACAAAAGTTTACAGCGTCTGAAGCAAATCATTATTGGATATCAATTTCTTTATGCAAAATTTATACCAAAAGAGAATGGGTCAAATGTTTGTAAATCGATGATAATCTTTTTTCAATTTATTGTTCTTATAAAAAATTTATTTAATTTAATTAATAATTCACCCTTAATGATGTAAAAATAAATTAATAATCTAAAAGATTTTTTTTACAATAAAAGCTTGTTGCAATAAAAAACTATATATTATTTATGAAAAAAAAATTTAAATATGTTTGTAAAGTAATTTACTTAATGGAAGTGCATCATTATAAACGTAGAATAAACTATTAAAAATGTTGTCTCTGATCGCCCTATATCGAGCTCTATATCTTTGATACAAAGTGCGGCGTGTCAAAATTTGACTGAGGAGGATGCATATTCACGCGCGAAAGTGCTAGGTCTTGTTCTGCCGTAATAAAGCTTTTGGTTAGTTTCCAACGTAGTACTCCAAATACTTGATCCACGACGCTTTAAAAGGGAAAAGGTTTTTTTCATCCTGATGATTCGAGCTTATGTAGAAAAATGTTTTTTTTTTAAATAAAATTGTGAGGCCGATAATTATACGAGAAATTTACTTCGTGAATCATTCGAGCGATTAATTAAATGAAAGCTTTCCAAGAATGAATTAAACGAGAAGTTTTTTGTGAAATAAAACTAAACTCGTGCACAAAGGTAAATAAATGAAATCAGTGAACTCAAAGCGATCTTGATAATTTGCGCCATAACTGAAAATCGTTCTTGCATGAATGCCGATCTAATGAAATGCGGGCGTGACTGATGAAAATAATATCTTTATCGCTGCCTTCGAAGTAATTTCAAAGTAATCAATGTTTTGAATGCAAAAAATAAAAAAGCCATTATTAAAATCTGATAAGTTTACCGATTTCAAATTTTATTGACAGCGTCTCATTAATAGAACTTATGCAGATTAATTGAAGTAGAAGTATGAGTCTATTTTTTCATAATTTTCACATATTTCATTTCTATATTTTTAATTTTTTTAATAAAAATTTTTTTCTCATAGAAGCAGTTTTGACATGACAAGCAATGAAAATACTCTTTTTTATAGCTATGCGCGTGCGTTTACGCACGTGTACGAACCTGTGCACTCAACGGCTCGAGAGCGGCTCGTTCGATTTGGATTTTTATTTTCATTGTTTTATCAGTGGCATATAGTTAAATGTATTTTTTAAATTCCAATTCAAAAGACTTATTCAATTTTTTGAAAAGAGATTAAATTGATCTGTACAATATTCATCGTTGTTTTTTTCTAATATCTAATAATATTATAATCCAATGTGTTCTTCATAAAACAGTTTTTATTTTGTGCATAGATTAGAAAATGAAATAGGTACATAAAATACTTGTCCGAACTTCGAACGAACTTCGTATTTTCTTATAATGCTTGTCACGTGCTTAGTCAAAATCTGAAGAGCCCGTGAGGGGCTAAAAGGTGATTTTTCGAGTTACATAAACTTAAAGAAAGATGAGCCAAGAATACCGAAACACGTACATGTGCACGTACCCTATTTCTGGATGTATGCATATGAAGTTATTCAAAATGTTTTTCTGCATAACTTTGAATATGGACGCCTCATCATAAAATCTTCATTTTTAACGTGTGCGTCTACAGAAACTTTTGATCAGCAAGTCAACGGCACATTACTCTTTCAGCCACTTCGACTGAAACCTTTTCGTGAATGACTTTTTAGACTTTTAGTAAGCTGTAAATCAGAAAATTTCCCGTTAATCTCCTATTTTTCCTGTGCACTTAGTGCAAAGTACAACTTGGAAACATGAGTTTTATCTCCAGTTCAGGCTATATTTGTTAAAGACCTGCATTATTTCTTGTAAATGCATTTAACATTTTTGAAACGTATTTTTTGTACAAGAATAATTTTCGTCGATAAAAGTTAAGTAACAGCTAATGGCCGCACATTCTAGAGATTATAAATGACCTTTATGCCCTTTAAGGACTTTTCTAATTAAGTCCAGAGTCAGGTTTCGGTAGTGAAGGATTTATTGATTAAAAATGGCAAAAACTTTCCATAAAATTTGATCCAGTTTTAATTTGACGAAGAATAATAAGGATAATTTTACACAGTTGTTATTTTAGTCAACCGGAAAGAAAGGCACAATTGTTTTAGTGAAAAATAATTACTAATAATTAAATTCTAATGTCTAATGTATTTACAAGAAACAGACTGCGCGTGCAAAATTTCCCTGATTTGATAAAAGAAATTCAGAGCACGTTTATTTTTTTAATTTAGCTGGATACTAGGATATTGAGTTTCGGTTTTCTTTTTAATGGGTTCGAGAATATGCCTAGAGTATCGGTTCAGTTTAGGAAAAGAGAATTGCATCGGATATATGAAAAGTCAATATTAATTTTTATATATTATTTTCATACAATTTTCAATATACGGATAAAATGACTTGAATCTCAAATAAAAATACAAGATAGTTCACTAACTTCTGATCCTAGCTTCCAGTATTCTCCGCTGTTGAGAATTTTCTTTGAAGTTGCTTCAATACAATCAACGTCCTCTAGGAATTTACAAGAACCTTTAAGTCAAAATAAGGATTTCAATCTAAGGCATTACTTTATCCATTAAGAACTCCTGGAAAGCTAATTAAATTCCAAAGAGTAAGAGTTGCATCAAAGGCCAAGGTACTCTTCTTTCTCATTTTCATTATAGTACCAAAATATTGCCAATTTTCAGCATCAAGCTCGTTACGTCAACGCTGCCATTTTCATGCCACAACAATCAAGCGTACCGGGCGATGACATAAAAATTGTGCAAATTCTGCTGAGGCAAATCTGCGAGACACTATCATTTTCGCGCGCGTTCCTCCTTCCCCGAGGCTCTTTGCCTCGCTCTCCCTTCACGCCACGGAAATTCCTCTTGGCGCATTTCGAAATCCTTTGTCCCTGGCTGGCGCGGCTGGAAATTGCTTTTAGCCTATGCATTCCATCGAGATATCGCATGCGTCGTTTCTTTTAGCCTAACGTGCGATGGCTGAGCAGTTTTTAGCATGTGCTGCAATCGTGCAGCTGGAGGTGTTTTTGATTAACACAAGTGCTGTTTCGCTAAAATTTTTAATAGACCTCATTAGAAACTCTAAAACATTTTTCAAATGAAATTAATAGTTCGGATAATAACTGTTTTAATAATTTTATGAACCAATAAATTTTCTCTTATGGTTATTTCGCATCCGCTAATAAATATCTTAATAATAACCTGCCAACTTGATAACTGCGGAAGTCAGCCTATTAATAACCGAGCTCTGATTCTACACTTAATTTATTCAAAATCGTGACTGAAAATAATTAAGCAACTCGCTCGATGTACCGTTAATCGAAGAGAAAACTTTTTAACTGATAATCGAAGAGCTCCACGCATTTACCAACGAACCTCTCCCTTATCGACGATCCCATCGTACAAAAAACACTTACCTACATAAAAATCAACCCCTTAACGATAAGACTAAGCACCTACTCTATCGACGGTCGAAAGCTCTTCCGAAGGGTGAAGAGCGACAACCCCCCTGCCGTACCGGCGGAGAATCGCGCAAACTCCTAGCCGGAGGGGTGCAGGAAGCGGTTTTCCAGCGGGAAAAGCTCAGTCGAAGCTCTCACTCGAAGCGGTGCGCATTCGCCGGCAGTGTCGTGTTCGAGGAGCACGTGAAGTTCTTCGGGTCATTTATAAACACGTGCTTTCGGCATCGCTAAAAGGGACTGAAACAGTGCGCGCGGCTTTTTATTGGTTGGTTTCCCTCGTTGGATGGCTCTTTGGTGAAAGATTGCTCGATGATACTCTGATGAGTTTCGTTAATAATCGAATCGAAAGGAAGCGTTTCAAACGAAAGGGGGGTAGGGGGGTGAATTGTGATTACGTTAATTTAATCAAATATTTTTTTTAAGTATAAAAGGTGAACGTTATTTTTTTTATAATGGTATTTATTGATGTAGTGAGGGTGAAAGAAAGCAAAATTATCTTAAAATTCGATTAAATTTAAAAAAATGAACATAATCAGCTATAATTGATATTTTCATTTACTGCTCGTTAAGCTATACACTTAGTTTATGTCACCCCTTTACTTTTTACGTTCTTTTAGTAAACTACATAAAAGTTTTCGACGTATAGAACCCATAAACAGTCAATTCGATAAGAGAAGCAAATACCTACAGGTTTATGTTACGACTTTTCCATGACGGTGACAGTTATAACCAAGTCTGTTATCGATCCGCAAAAAGGGAAAGAACTCGGGTTTTCAATGTAAATAAGGCGTGAGAGACTATTGCGGATCATACTTTCTGTATGCAACGTCTAAGTTCGTTGACCCGTCAGAGCTCTCTAGTTCGTTTCTGAGGAAAAACATTTCTATTTTATATGTCTGTAAGTGTACCTTTTCCTTTCGTTTACAGATCAAGTCAATCTAGATATTCAGTTTTACTTGAACTATTTTGGGCGTCCTTTTATATTAAAATAATCTTTATCAAGACTGTCTTACTACTTTTTATTTTTTACTGGAATCTGGTTTTTATTTTTCACTGGAATCTCGTTTTTATTTACACTAGAATCTTATTTCGCGGTGCGATGATTCCGCCTTGTCCAGAGACTAAATCTTATCTGATTTTCTACAAAAATGCATTGTAATAAAATAAACTCTTTTTTATATCCACATATTACACACATTTATGAAATTTTATATTAGACACGTTTTCATCGTCAAAATTAAAGGACATACTACAAATTAGTTTTTATTCGTGGCAGAAAATTCAAAAACTGTTACTTAAATGGTTAACTCTAGTAAAATAGCAGTAATTGTTTACGCTTCATTAAAATTTGAGCTTATTAGGTAAAAAAAGTATAAAGTGTAATAATAACAGACGAAAAATTATACTTTTGAAAGATACATTTTGACATCCATGAAATACTCGCTTTAAATTAGAATGAAGAAGAAAAGGTTCTCTTTTTTAATCTAAATTACATCGTACCTTACGTGAGATACGAGCGAAGTAGCTCCCGCGTATAATAATAATCCGTCATAATCTAAAAAGCAATTTACTTTTTCAATTCTCAGCGGAGCGAGCTCACACATTGTAGGTTAAGTTTTACGACGCAGCCGTGATAAACTAGTACAACTTTGGCTCTTAGGGGTAAAATTTAAAAGTATCCGCGTCATCCCCCCCCGCGTGATAAACAACTCGAGAGCAGCTGTATACTAAAACGCAAGTTAATAATGTAAAAAAATCGCGCGATCCACCTCCCTCGGCGATTCTCCCTGGGGGTGGGGGACTCCCCGAGCGTATAGGAGGACGTTCCCCGAGGAAGCGGGTATATATATAAGCGGCGGCGATGAGTTTCGCGCGTCCGATGAAAAAGCTCCTCGGCTCGGTGGGCTATCGATTCGCGCCTCTCGAGCGAGAGAGCGCGAATCGCCGGTGCGGGAAGGAACGCAATTTTTCTCGCTTACGCAATGTGGGTGGCGCGTTACGACACGCGGCGCGAGCTGCCGTCGAAGAAGATCGCGGACGGTGTACGGGGCACGTGCAAGATTACCCCGGAGCGATGACTGCTTTTGTTGTCAGTGGCCGGCCAGCTGTTGCAGTCGGGGCTGCTCGGCTTTTCCGAGCGAGTGGCGCAGCTACGGAGGAAAGCTGATTTGTGGGATTGGTTTAGACGACGGGAAGTTTTATGTTTGTCTTTTTATTTATTCCAAAGAAGCAGCCTCCTGCCGGTAAGAACTTGCCTAGAATCGATTGCACAATTTCGATGAAAATAAAAGTATCGTCACTTTTTGTAATAGAAATTTGTAAAGCTCGCTTGAAAAAGCTGACGAAAGAAACGCGGAACTTATTTTCGAACGCTTTGAGAAAGTATTAGTTACGAGCGTTAGGCGCGTCCCGGAAAGCTAATCGGCCGAATACTATATTTGGAGCGACGAAAAAAAGCTTTCCCCAGCTGGGCGAAATAGAAGCCGTGGGACAGTATTACTGTCGTTTATTGACTTTCGAAGCGGCGAATGGACGAATTAGGGCTTTCTGAACGATAGAAGGGGATCGCTGATATCCGCCCTAACGCGCAAGAACCTCATCTAGATGCAATCGGACGAAAAGACCTTGCTTGTCACTTCCATGGTTTGTTAAAATTCCCCTCCTCGCTTGACAAGACAGGAAAAAAGGGGGCAGTCCTCTTATCAAGGAGAATGGATTAGTGTCGGCGGCGGAAAACCGTTTTTGCGACTTCTCGTCCCGGATCGATGGCCAATTATTAGTTTTATTTATAGATGTTTCGGAAGCAGGATGCAGGTCAATGGTGTGCACGTGCCATAAGTAATAGAAAAAAAAATCATTTTTATTCGGAATCGATTTCCTGTTAGAAAATTGATGATTAACGTTGGTAATTTTTAAAATAACAATTAAAAAGGAGCTTTTTGCATCAGGGAAATATTCAGTTTCAATTTTTATTAGGTATTTTGGTTAATTTAATAGTTTATTTTACTTTGTCACTTTGTACAAACATAAATGACAATGTGAAACAATCTATTTCGACTCTTCTTCTTCGTAAATAATTATTCTTGTATAAAAATATAAAGGTGATTTTGGTATATTCATTGTTTTTCTAAAAATTTTGTTCACTGCCGTGCTTAGCCAAGTGGAAACAGAGTTTTTATACTGTACAAACTTGTACCTCCAAACTTCTAGAGTATTATGTAAATTAACTCCAATTTTTTAAAATACCGTATTTTAAATGGCTAGAAAACAGAAAAATTTCTAACAAACAAGATTTTAACAAGCCGTTCTGTTGAATACTGTTACCGTTTTAAAAATATCTCATTTACTTTCAAGAAAGAAAAGTTTTAATAAAACTCCACTTATCTTATCCTAAAAAGCTATTTTCTCTTCAAATTTGCTCATAAATCAGCGGCCACTAAAAAATTTTGTCAGCCATTCGCCACTAATTCGTACTTTTAACCGTATCGTAAACTTTGACATTTTAAAATAAAAAACTTTTTATGAATTTCACAGGGAACGTCCATAAAATCATTAATATAGCCGAGTTCGGAATATTGCCTGTATTCTTCCAAGCTCTCTGCGAACTCCCTTTAGCGATTTTAAAACTCGGTTATCAAACGCAAAGCAGGCAGGGCTAAAACGCTGCGACGTAAAAGTCCGCATTCACTAATCAGCGGCAAGTGGCGTGTGGCTCAATTAATCGATCGACTGCCGTGCTTTTATCTTCGCCATTTAACGTGAAACTTAGCATGCCTAAGTGCGCAGCTCCGCTTTGTTAAGATCCCCTGCTGCGCTGTGATTTAAGCGAATGTGCCGCGTTTCTCATTGTGTATGCGGCAGTGGATGTGTTACGAAGGTCACAAGCTTCCTGGAACGAATCAATGAAAATTCGAGCGAAAGTTTTGCTGCTCAATGAGCCGCTACTTTGAATAAATAGATTAATTAAGTTCGCCTTCTGGAATTTGAATAGGAAAATTTGTTGGGATCTTGATAGCTTTAAGAATTTATGGGTACATTCATTAATTTAAATAAACATCTTAGAATAAACTTATTTAAAATCTAAATATATAGAGAGGTAAAGTAATGCGAATTAAAAATCCATTTTTATTTAGTCTCGATATTTTGAAAATGTGTACTCCGTTTTGTGGTTGCAATTTATGAATTTACCCTTGATTTTATATTATTCAGTATTGATCAGAAGGGCAATGCTACATGCTGAAGTGCTTCGTAGCTTCCGCTCCTTATTAGCTACTGAAATATTTAGGTCTCGATCGGTATACGCGACGAATCCCAAAATAGCTGGAAACGTCGCCTGCTTCGTCAATTTGTGCGCTAATTAACTCATTAAAGACAAAGCCATTCAAATCAATAAATTTTAATTTTTAAGATTATCTGATCACTTACGTTTTGTCGTATTATTGTTAATAAAACTCTTACGTCTACAATCAGAGTATCCTTCGAGCAATGCTTCACGTTCAAGCAATGAGTAAATACTCATCAGCCTAAAAAATATTCCTGCAGAAGTCCCCACTTGTCGGTCGTTTCTTTCTCCAAAAAGTCGTCTGACAAACCGGGCACAATTCAGAACAACAATACAAGCGGAGAAGCCGTGGAGAGCGACTTTGCGCACGAAGTCCAGATGATGGGCGAGAAGAGCAACGCGTCGAGTACCAGCAGCCTGGCGCTGCCGATACCCGGGGCCAGCCCCGACGGCGGGGCCAGTCCCCGCAGGGCCGTCAGCCCCCTGCTGGAGGTACGCAGGCCCCACTGCACCCTCAACTGTGACCACTGCAGCGGCTACCTTGAGGATCTCTACAGGCACAGTACGTTTGCGGAGCAGTCTTTGAGTAAAGTCTTATTGTGAAAAATTTCGTTAGCGGGCAGTGAGAGTTTTCGATATTTGAGGCTTCGAAGCCTTGCGGAATGGAAAATTTTTTCTCAGAGTGACGAGTTTTTTTTTTTATTGTGGTTTCTTTGGTGTGCTTTGTGAAAAGTATATTAAATACGTAGTCGACGGGAGTTTTTTTTGTCGAATTGTAAACTATATTCAAAAACAAATTTTTAATCTGAAAATTGAGTTTAGACGTAATTCATCGTTGCAAATTTTCTTTAGAAAATTGAGTATTAACAATATGCTATGTACATTGTTAATTAAAAATGAAAATTTAATTTAGTTAAACATAACAAGTGTACTTCTTTGTAGTCTTTTTTAGTCATTTTCTAGTTAATGAAAAAAAAGTTTTCAAAAGACTCTTCCATTAAAAGTTTTTTCTAGCTTTTACATTCTTTGGAAAAACAATTATTAAGTACTTATATTTTACAAACATTATTCTGAGAATATCAGAGTAATATTTTATTCCGAATACTTTAATTGTTTCACCAACTTTAATATATTTTAATAACTGATTGTTTTCTTGGTTATACAGAGCTTATTCTGCAATAAAAAACTTTTTCTAGGAAAGAAATAATATCTGATTTTAAATTAATTAAAATTTTCACGTTTATAGAGTATTTTAAAAAAGCATCAAGAAACTAATACTGCTCATACAAGTTCATAAAAAATTTCTTAAAAATAGAATTTAGTTGATTAAAAAATAGGATACAGGATAAAGCACTTTTTTCAAATTTTCCTCACTAACTTTGACGAAGTTGATAATAAATTTTTTTATGGTGCAAGAGTTACTTTTTACGATCGTAAAGAAACATTCGAACAGTTAAAAAGTATAGTCAACCTAATAAAAGAGAACGCTATGCACAATAAAAGTTTTTATCAATTTTGGCGAGTTCTAAAGAAATCAAACGTCAGACTTAAAAAAAAAACTCTTGCATATTTCCTAATAGAATAATGTAGCATAATTAATTATTTAACAACTTTACGAAAACATTATTCGGTTGTTGTGTTAACTAATTTATAAGGTAGTCCATCCAGGAAATATTTCGTAAAAGATTAAGATTCAGAGTGGGGGATCGAATGAGAGATGAATATTTCAGTAGTACTATCGACGAGTGGTCAGCCGTCTGGTTGGAATGAACTCGATTTTGTTCACTGGCCGCCTATTGCGATTTTTATCACTTATTTCCGGAAGCTATATTCTACTGATCGATAAGTAAATGATTTACGAAGTCATTATCTTTTATTGTATTTTTAGTGAAATAATTTAAAAGATACATGGTAGATGTTTGAAAAAAGCTAATTCGAGGAAATTTTATAAGCGGTAAATGCCGCAGGGGAGAATATTTAATAACGAAAAGCTACATTTCACTTAAAAGTTTTAATTAGCTGTATTAAATTAATTTTTTTTTACTCGGCCAGCTTAAAATATCATTTCTCATTAAGTTTTTAAAACTCAGAGGAACATCGACCTACAATCGTGGATTATACGAAAACCTTCCTCTGAGAAACATCATTTTTAGTGTACTTTTAAAAAAATAATAAAGTACAAGTCAAATTCTCGCGGAATCTTTCATTCTTCATCGAAAATTGCAACGTCGAACGGTACGCTCAGCATCGCTTGGCTCGTGGAAAGCTTTTCACCTTGAAATGCTCCCCCGAGTGCGTATATGCAGAGGCGCAAGTGACAAAGTGACCGCGGCGGCTCGCTCGCGGTTTTCGCGCGGGAAATCAAAACGTCAGGAAGTTTAACGACGTCGCTGTCGATGCCACTGGCACGCCGGTCGATCCGTATAAACGCTCGCGGAGGATGAACAATGCGCGACGGAGAAGCGCACTCGGGCGCGTGTGTGCGCAAGCGAGCGTCCGCGTCGCCTCGTCGCTGGGAAGTTAATGAAGTGGACGACTAACCGGCGGACTGCGCTTGAAATGCATTGAAATTTTATTTATCAAGGCTTTTAGTGGGCAAGCCTGGCGTTTGTCAGGGGCTTGGACATTCATTTATTTATTTAATCGAGTATATCATTCGCTTCGACGGGGCAGGCTTCATCGATAGTTCCATTTTTATTGTGCATTAGATTTTCTAATATTTTTGCGTTCCGAAGTATTGCGAGACACCGAATAGCTTGGTAAAGTGACGAATATATATATTAGAGGCTTCTTTCGCATTTATCAGACGATTTGGCGCGTAAAGGGATAAATACGGCTTGTTGCTAAGCGGACTAATGCGGCTTTGATCGCCAGTTATCGCCTGTACGCGTGTGGTACTGTCCTTCCTTAAGTAGCCATCGAAGCGATCGAAAAATTATTTTACGGCGATGCAGCTGCAATAGTTGTGCAAAATCTCTCAAATACAGCACGGGAGGGATTTTCTCGTACGTACATTGATTGCAACGAATTACTTCATAAAATATGAAGACATTAGTGTGATAAGTGTGTATAATTAAAATAAAAACAAGAGGAAATAATATTAAAAGTAAAGATTGGATCGACACATCCTTTTTTGTATACATTGTTATTCGAAATGGAATTTTTTAACAAACTGCGTTAAGCGTGGATGCAAAGCTAAAAAATGTGTTTACCCTGATAAAGCAGAATTTACGACGTGCATAAAAATATATCTGACGAAACATTTTTCTTCCCCCGCGCAGATAAACGAAAATTTATATTTACAAACCTTCTTGCGAGCTCGCGCAGAAAACTTCCGATGTATTAATTCAGATGTCGATATGTTTGGAGCAAATGAAGTATGGAACTGATTAGAAAAATGAAAAAGGGCATATTTCTGCGTCTCGAGAAACGAACAGATTTCCAAATTGAAAAGTAATAGTAACTGCGATGATTGACGTCAATGCGTAAAAGCACTCGACAAACATCAACATTTGGAGCTTGATTCGTTAGTGTTTATGTAAATGATTCTAAACAAGACATTAAAGCGAAATATTCGCCTATTGCTAGAAAGTAATAAGTTATACATAAAATCTCTTCAAATATTATATAATATATTAATTTGTAAACAAATATGATAAATAATTTAAAAAATGAATAAAATTATTAGTTGATAATAACAGTAAATTAATAATTTATTTTTCGAATATAATTATTATTCACAGAAGCATTTATCCTAATCTCTCCTTTGTCAAGTCAACTTCTTGCGCTTTACTGATACGCAACTTTTTATTCAACAAAAAAGTTTAATTTGTATCTAACTAATTAAACCCAGTTTCGTAACAGTTTGTTTGAGTTTACTTATAATTGACATGAAATAGTCAACAGCGTCGAAAAACTCAATGACAAAGTGCTGTTTCCCGCTTAGCAAAATCGGCGCTTAATTTCAATTTACCGTTGCGAATATCACATAAATTCATGAGCGCATAATTTAAATACACTTATTCTATATACTTTCTTCTGGTTAATATTCAGTGATACAAAACCTTTTACAGTTGCTGAGTAAAAAGTAGAATCAGTATTTTACACGTTGCAAAAGTTAGCTTAACAAAAATGAAATTTATTTTCATTGCAGAGATCATAGAAGGTGTTCGAAGAGGCGGCGGATCTCCTTTGAGGCCTTTCGTAGATGAAGCTACTGTTGATGAGGAAGTAAGTTCTTTGATTAAACTTATAATTAATGCCATCTCGAACAAGCTTATTATTTTATTCAGTAATTAGTGAGTTTTACCTCACAAGGAGAGTGTCCAGCACGCGGTCGTGTGTTTATTGGTATAATTGCAGGAGGTCATTGGTATGTATTAATAGAGCAATGTGCTGTTTTTAAATAATCTAGGAGAAACTTCTGCTTATAAAAATTCGAATACCTCCATAATTACAAATGGTAACGTATTGAATAAAACATTTAATTAAAGCAGCAAGAATTTTTATTTCGTACTGATTGCGTTAAAAATATTTGCTTCAAAGCGAATATAAAGGTAAAAAATGATGCTAAAAAATGTCGAGTATTTTTGATACCGTAGTTTTAGTTGATGTTTATGAAGATTTTATAATTAAGAGCGAATATTTATTTTTTAATGCGACTAATCCAAAACTCTTACTACATACTTTTAATTTACTTTTTATTCAATACGCTATGATATAAAGATGTTCCATTTTTTATAAGCAAAAATTTCGCGTAGATTGTTCGAAAAAAAAGTTTCTAACTTTGTTGGTGGATCCCAATGAGCAAAATGGTTAGACACTTTCTGTCTTCATTTTTGGCCAAGGAACGGTAGTTGAATTCTCCTTGTCAGGCAAACAGCAGTTTATAAATCAAATCTTTTATTAACAAAATCATTTAATCGCAAAATGTTGGTAGTAAGTGCAATAAAATATCAACATAATTTTTTTTTGTTTTTGTTTAATGCAGATGGCATCTTTAATGGACCGTTGTTGGGGTGAAGATCCTGCCGGTCGTCCTGATTTTGCTGGCTTGAAAGAAATTGTTCGCAAAATTAACAAGTAAGCCAGTTTTTTCATATTGTCCCAAATTTGTGTAACTAAATCTGAAAATCTGAAAGAAATCCATGAGAATAGAGTGGAAAGTATCGAGAAAAAGGTTTACAATTTCAAATATAACATTGAAAACGTGCTACAGTTATATAAAACAGAAGTATTGAAAGTTTTATTTTCAAAGTCAGTTTTTTACTTGCATTGATCGATGGTCTATAAACCTGTAAGTTTGAAAGATACAACTTTAGAATGGTCTTACTTAATTTTTAGTTCCTTTGTAGTTATATTTTCATTTATAATTTAACTTCTTGGAAAGTGGATTAAAAATAAATAAAATATCACATCTTCGTAGCGTATTTGGCTTATTAAAAGAATATATTTGCAACAATTTGTGATGTGAAACAAAACCCAATAAAATTATTCGATTTTTACGAGGGATTTTCTTTTCGTTCTTGACGCGTCGGACTAAAGCTTGAATAGGACTAGTTATTAAATATGTATGAACACCTAAGCTGATTCTAAATTATTTCATTATTACGTGTATTACCTACCGAAAGAGGGAGAATTTCAAATTTCCTTGCTAAGCCTCTCACAAACAACACTCAAAATCAACTCCCGAAAAGCACCCAAGAAAGACGGGGCTGTTGAAAGAAAACATGGAATTTCTGCAACAAAAGAAAATGCCTCCGGGCACGTCGATTCCGTGGTTGAGTGCTTTTGCGTGACTCCTTGTGGCAGCGGTAAGAGAAAGAGAATCTTGAGGAGGTCAGCCACCTCTGATATTGGCACACTTCCCGACTTTTCCATCGATCCGCCTCGGTTAGCTGCCACTGTGCTTTCTGCTTCGTTCCCTTGGCGCAGCGTCCGTGCCGGCATTAAGCCTCAAAGAAGGGAAAAATTGTGCCTGTACGCAGCCTATTCGTGGCGGGGGGAAGTTTTTCAGATCAATATATATAAAGTTTATGGTTATGATCTGATAGGAATGAAATCGCTGTCGTAAAAAACACAATTAATTGTTATAATTTTAATAGATAATTAATAATTATTATATAATATTAACTAGAATTAATCGTTTAGAAAACTAGTCAAAAGTGTTAAAAGTGTTCAGTATTATTAATTCATTATTAAAACCTAACAATTAATTATAAGTGTTTATTGTCCATCCACAAATATTTCTTTTCATTTTATTAAAGCCAGTAGTGATTCATTTAACCTTTGAGAATTTTTACAATAAATCAGTTATAAATATTATAAAAGTAGGTATATAATTAACTTTAACTATAGTAAAGTAAAATAAATTAACTGAACTAGAATGATAAATGCTAAAAGAATTGAAACACAAAAAGTATAATGCACATTTAAATTTGAAAATTCAAGTAATAAGAACTGCAATTAAAATTTTAAAAGCTTTTTAAAAGTGTTAAATTCTGCAAATGAGCATACCATGAGATTCAAGTATTCGAATTATTTCAAAAAAGTGAAATCGAAAAATCAGATTGATGGCGAATTGTTACGTGAAGTAACTTTATTCCCAGTTCAAAGCGACGTACCAATAATGAATTAAATCCTTCCTTTGAAAATCTATAATAAGATTTTTGTTTAATTTCCAATTGATTCATGACTTAAATATTATATAATAAATAATTGACACTAATAGTAATCATTTTAGAAATAAATTCAATGAACTCTACCAAAATGAAAATAGCTCGAATTTAACAATAAAAAAGCTTTTCCTATAAAAGACAAAAATATATAAGTTAAAAATTTTACTTGTATTTTTATTGAATATGTAATATTTCCCAATATTGACTTTACATCTGCGTAAAATGCATTATGAAATTAAAAAATTTTTTTAAACTGTTATATTAGTTACTTCTGTTTCTTCATTAAATATAAATAAAAAAAAGGTGAATGAAATTGTAATCGTTCCAGCTATAGGAGAATAGTGAGATCCGCTGTTTTGAAGCGTAATACTCGTGGGACGCGGCTGAAAATTTCGAGCTAAAATTCGCTCTGCGGATTCGTGAAATATACGAGCGGCGCTGCAAGCTCAAAATGAATTTTTCATCTCTGGCACTCGGTTCTCCTGGTTCGACCGCACTGTAATATATTTTACGACTGTTGCAGCTTTAATGAACCCTTATTATGACTCCTCGAGTGATTCTTTTTCAGCTTCTTGTTTGTCCGAATTGGGGCTGATTTTTACTCATGAAATACAGGGATAAATGTTTTAAAAATAAGGAGAAAAATTTTATCTAAAATCGACCGGCTGCAAAGCTTTATGTGCGAATTATTTTCTGTCTTCTAATGTTTCTTATAAATTATTCATTAATCATATAATATACTTCTGCACGATTCTGTCAGAATTTTATTGAAAATATGTGAAAAATTCTTTAGAAATCTAAATTGGAATGCTGAAAATTCAGTAGAAGCCATTTATTGTCCGTTCGTTTATTAAAAAAGTACACGGTATATTTAAAAGGAAGATGTTCTTTTAAATACGCTTGAGGTCATGAGCAAAAAATAAAATGTATAGATGAAAAAACCTCTCCTTGAAGAGCTTGAACTTTTCTCTTTATAATATACTTTTTACTTACTTCTGCAAGATTATCTAACCTTCGATAAGGCATTTTCCGACTTGCTTCAGTGAAATGTATATCAAAACTTTTCTTCACACCGGCATATTACAGTAAATTGAGAAAAAGTAAACATTGTATTTTTAAAGGGAAATATACCAAATTTCAGTGTAAAACTATAAGATAATTTGAGGATTTTCACCGTTTGTAAATTTTAATAATATACAATTGTTTAAATTAAATAGTTTATATTAAGCATTTTAAAGGAAAAAAAGTTTCTTATATTTCTGTTTAAATCATTAAAACAGAATTATTAATGTGAATTCTTGGCGCAAAAAATAATATTAATGACAGTGAAATCTCCACATGCAATATTTATGCAAAATTTAACGTACAAGGCTTTGAAATGCAAAGATTTCACGACTTAATAAAGAAAAACGATATTTTTCTTATCGCGATTAGCATTTTAAGAAAAACTCCACAAGCGAAACTCCTGAACAGTAAATTTAAGTCAGGTTTTATTCCTCTTTAAAATTTGTCAAGTACATGATTTATTCGTATAGAAAAAGATTACGAAGTTCTTACAGATCAACCTCCTTTTTTGTTGAAAACAATTTAATCGAGCCATTCGAATATTCATTGACTTAATAAGATGTGACGTGCAGTTTATTAAGTAGAGCATGCTAATTGCTCCATCACTACATAGAAATCTCGGTTACTTTTTTGCATTTATTTTCTTTAAAAGATACAATTTTTTCAGTGCGCATTCATAATAGAATTTATTATTAGTATTATGTTGCACGTCCATCTTTGTGCGCATTTTAAATATAAATCGCGCGACTAATCGAAATCCTTATAACGATTTATAAACTATAGTATCATTACAGACGTTTTAAATAATAGTATTTTGAAAGTCCATGGCAGCTATCTCAATTGGCAAATCTCCTCCTTTAGCCCAAATAAAGAAATTAAAATTAATTGTATCCGAATTATCTTCAATTGGTGTCTGCCTCCGCTCTAGAAATCATAAAAATTGTACAAATTCAAATTACGTCCGAGCTGAAAACTGCGCGAGTAATTTATTTCTCCTTGCAGTCTTCCTTGTCTCATTCGCGTCGTAAGATCCAAGCAAGTCCACACACCAGATTGAACTTAAACGTAAAAATGCGTCACGCAATACGGCACTGATTGCCCTTTGCCCGCCCAGGACTCTGTTGTTGCCGCTTGTGCGTGCGCACAGACTTTTTCACCCCCCCCCCCCCCCCCCCCCCCCGTGGCGCCGCTTTCCTCTGATGTTGGCGCAGCAACAGCGACTCCGTCATCATTACCGTCCCTCGCGATTTCAACCAGAGGGCTCGTGCAAGTGACTGCCTACCTTTGCTCCACTTACGTTAACCCCATTTCTCTCTCTCACTCACTTCCTCTCTTGCAGTCTCTTAGTCCTCGACGACGTCGGCGGCGCGGCATATACATTAGCTGCTGTATCAGCTTTATTTTCCGCGATTGTTATCGAGGCGCGTCGCGTGCAATTCCCATCCAAGATCCAGGCACTCGGTTTAATAGCCGCGACACTGTTGTTGCTTTAGTTGGACCGCTTGATGTGTTTGCCTTTTCCAAAGGAGAACGGGAGTAAACAAGTTTTCGAATTCCGCGCAATCACCGGGCAATAAAATTCTTTGCTGGGGTTGTAAGCGAATTGCTGGACAAACTGTGTGGATTAATCGGTTCTCTTGCTTGTTTTTCTTCCTACCCACTCAATCAAATGTCTATAAAATACTCGCATAGAACGAAAAAGACAATGCAGAGGAATTGCATAAATCGGTTATTCCGATATCCGATAAGCTTCAGATGCGTAACCCACAACTGATCGTTATTTACTTGAAGTTACAGTAGTAACAATAATGCAAGGACATTCAGTCGCAAGTGCTTACATTTCCCTCGAAATGTTTCCGCGCGCATTCAAAATCCACGTCGTTAAATTTACGAGTTTCTTTTCGCGAAATGATGCCTCGATTATAGTCTCTTCTCTCCTGTTTAACATTTACAATTTCGCATCGATTTCTCCTCTCGCCGTGTGCGCCGGGAAAGAGTGAGGGCGCGTTATGAGTCGATATTACGGCGTTAAGGCCCGCCTGCCAATCGGATTTCCGAGCGCGCAACAAGATTCACGAGCTCCAACCCACTTCGCCGCGTTCTAAAAATAATTTTCAACTTCGAACCGAGTGTGGGAAGCTGGAATAAGCTTTAATTAAGAGTTGCTTACTTTGTCGATTATCTGCCGCAATAATCCAATTCACGAAATATCGGGGGGCGCGGAAGGACTTTTATTTGCTCGTGAATCCACGAGGGTACAAGGCTTTTTAATGGAAAAAGATATTCGACCCCGATTCTCGTAACAAGTTGAATCGAGTATTTTTTTACGATTTTGCTTCAATGTCATTGTACGCGTAAATAAATATGTAATTTACAAATTTTCTGTGATAATTAATACGGCCCTATAAAAAAATAAAAATAAAAATCGAAGCAGCTCATTTATCGCGTAATAAAGTTATACTTTAATCAAAATATTCATTTATCAAACAGCAATGAAATGTGTCATAAACTTTTTCATGCGCCTCCGTTAAATACACAAAATGTGCATTCTCTCAACTCGTCGATAATGCGTTTCTGAAGAAAAATTTCAGTATTTCCATTTTCCAATGTTCGATTGCGTGAAAACCAAAAGATGCAAATTACTCGCTCGGAGAAAGCGATTTTCGAATTGCCTTGGCGTCCGTTTTTTCAAAGAATTAGCTTCAAGAGCGGCGCAGTAGGTCATCGCGATCGGATTCTTTCGCGGCGGAACGCCGGAGGGTTTTTAATCTAAAGAGGAATATAAATGCGCCTTAAGAATAAGAATATAACGCCAGAATATAGGAAAGTGATTCTTCGAAAACTGCCGACCTTGTTATGTACTGAAAACTGTAGAAAATTGTAAAATAGAATGATTATAATATTGTTCAAACATGTTTTCAAACCTGGCAGGTTGTTAAAAGCATTAAATATTTCATGGGTGTGTTTAAGATTACATATTATTATTAAATTCTCATGTATCTATGTATTTTGACGTCATTTAGTTTTTGCGACAGTCCTTTGGTGTATTCCGCATACAAACATTATTCAAGTTGCTGGCTGTAATTTACTGGAATTAACTTTGTTTTAAAATTATAAAGAGCGTAAATGAATAATAAATTTACTCTCAGGCTTCTGCAGTAATGTATAAAAAAAAATCGATAATATATGTTAAACAGTACATTTTTAATGCGCAACTTCAATGTTGTTATTATTTCATCCAATTAAATAAAATACAATAGTAGTTCGAACCAGTTGATAACTTGTGAATTGATTGTATCAGCTTTATGACAAAAAAAAAAAAAAAAAACTGAATAATTGATAAGAAAATATTTTATTAAAAAACTGACAGAAAAGAAATAAATTGCATTGTATCCATTCGATTGCACCCCGTGTAAAAAAAAAAAGTCTGGCTCGAAAAGTGATCGAATCCCAGCTGAATATATTAGATCTTGAATGATCTCGGCGATGTTTGCTAGTGGTTGATTAATTAATACACGCGACACACGCATACTTGACTGAACGGTATGCGTAGACGCGCTTGTTATTAGTAACACCAAGTACCTGTGGTTTTCCTTGATTGGCCTACTTAATTACAACGCTCCAGAATGGTAGCGTTGGTATTATTTTATTTTCGGATGCGGTTTATTGCAGCTGCTCGGACGGCTCTTCAGGCTGACTGAAAGCTTGCACAATTTATGAGGCAAATGAAAATTTTATTTAGGGAAGTAGCTTCCCTCGGATGTGCGATGTGCCCCAGTAGCTGTTTTGCATCTATTTTGGGAGAATGAGGTTGGTAAAATCGCTATAGTAAATGGAAACCTTTATTCAAAGATCTGTGTAAATTGCCTGCAGATTATGATGTAAAACTAAAAATCACGCGCCAAAACGGTTGTGGATCTTAATATAAAAATTTTACGCGTCTTTAACTTTACCAATTTCTAAATTAAATATACGAGACTGCTTAAGGTTTTTTTTATTGCATAATTGAAGGATTGCGAGTCTAGAAATCTTGGACAATCCTATATTTTGGCGAACTTGGCTATTTTGTTATGCACACTTTAACATGTTAAGATACTGCGACGTCGTAGAAAGGTTTATATTTTCTTCACTCAAGATTTATGAAACAAGGAGGTCTTATTCACATTATATACTAACAATAAGTAGAGCATGCATGTTTCATAAATGAAAAGTGATATTGCGCTACAAATATTTTTTGATGAATGTATTAAAAATTTATGCTTAAATTATGATTTAAATTGTCATTTTTAGAGAAATAAAAGTATTTGAATTTAACAACTGAATCTGCTACTTAATTATAAAAAACCGTGTAATAAAGTAATAAATAGTTTTATTGAACCGTTAAAAACTGAAAATTTGCCACAAATAATAAATATTAATTAATCTGCTTTTTCTTTTTTATTAGCTTAAGTTATATTCTTCATTCGTCGGATTTAACATTTAATGCTTTTTTAAAATTCTTTTTAGTGGCTTGTAGTATTAACCTAATTCTACGCGATTTAAATATCTCTTATAACGAGAGTGTGCATTCACAATATTGTATCTATCGGTAAGTGCAGAATTAACAGAAGTAAGAAATTACGATATTTGAATAATTTTCATAAGTTGTACTTCAAGAGGATTTACATATCATACATATTAAGGGTATTAATCAATTACCCCTTTTCAAAGTGACGCTATAGTAATTACATTAACATGATGCATTATTGACGTCTATCAAACTAGAAGTTACTCACACAAATTCGCAGAACTTGGCTTGTTGAAATACGCTTTGCTTGTTGAAATACGTACTTCCCAAAATTGATTTTCGATAAAGCAGATTCTAATGATTTCCTATGTAAAATACATAAACGGTATGCTATGAAACGAAATTTCATTGAAAATAAAAGGTATTTAATTATGTTTAATAGTAGACCATTGACTGTGATTGTTTGTATATACTGTAAGGCGTTTTCATCAAAACTCTAAAACGAACCTGTTATCAATAATAAAAAAAAAAAATTAATAATTGCCGAATAAAACTAGTGAAAAAATAAAGATCCGATTGTTTTCCAGTAGCAATTCTGACCAAGTGAATGATTGTTTGCGCAGAGACAGCCGAATCAACAATCTATTGGACAATCTGCTGTCGCGCATGGAACACTACGCGGACAACTTGGAGAACTTGGTGGCCGAGCGCACATCGGACTATCTCGAAGAGAAGCGAAAGTGCGAGGAGCTGCTGTACCAGTTGTTACCCAAGTGAGTATCTGCTTCGGCTTTCGGCCTTTTTTTCGTCCCTCTCAGCGGTATTATGACGCGCCGGGGGGGTTCAGCCCCCGAGGAAATCTTGAGGGTGTCATACTTCGTTGCTCCCGAATGAAATAAAAACGCGACGGAATTGATGATCGGAATGGACGCTTTATGATTCTTTCTACTGCTACGGATATGTGTGTATATATATATAGGCTGGGTTTTCGTGTCTGCTTCCTTACAGCTCCTTTCATCGTTTCTTTGACTTCTCAAAGTTTCTGCTTCCGTTAAACTTTGGAACTTGTCAGAATTTTTTTTTATACGCTTATTATTGTAAAACTCAAATTGTAAAATTCAAAGAAAAGTACGTGAACTTTAAATAATTATTCTACTAGTTTTTTAATACTAGAGTTTCTGAAGTATAATGAGCTCACCTGTTTTAAGCTTTTGGCTTATAGCTATTTTGTTCTCGACTTTCGAACCAATCTTAGAGAATATTAAAAGATTTTTTATGAAAAATAGAGACCATTTAGGAAGTATAGGATTTTGTTTAATCAATCGCAAAAAAAGATTGTATAAACCTTTAGATCCCAATTTCTTCTTATACATGATCATTGAGAAATTCATTTTTTATTACTACGGCAATCGTTAACAAAAAAATGGCAGAAAAATAAATACTTCTAAGCAATCAATCGTTTCCCTCGGCAAAATAAAATTAATAAAAGAAAGCTACGACACTACCAGCGCAATCATACACCACGTACTCAACAAACAAGTCTAGTGATCCACGAGTACTCGGGAACGAGGGGAACAGAAAATCAGCGCAGCTTAATTGTCCTCAATCCTACCCTGTTCTCCCGTATAACGTGGTTGAGGAAAAGGATTTTCCCTTTACGTGACCGCTGAACTGAATCCAGATTTATCGCGGAGTGCTCCTCAATTTTACTTCGTCGCCTGCGCGGAACATTTTTACGTTCTTCTGGATTTTGGTTTAGAAAAATTTTATTTATAAATATAAAAATTTAACAAATTAAAATAATGACCAAAGAAATTAAAGGAAAATTTAAATTATTTTCTTACATTACATGTATGCGTGGAGAATTATTATTTTTTAATCATTTGCGGCTTTAAAAGATAGGAATCAATAGAATGTGACTGGATAATCCGATGCACATGTTATATTCGTCAATGTTCATATAAAATACGTAAAAGCAATTGTGGCTACGTAAGCGTAATACTGCTATAACGATGGATGTAGTTAAACATGTATTTATAGAAATGCAAACATTATTCTAGATTGAAAGCTATAAAGCAATAAACTATAATACTATATTATACAACACTGCGATAGCAGAGAGGAGCACAGTCCAGTTTTTGAAGCATCCATTGCCCACGCTGTCAGATGAATATTGCTATCGTAAAATTCGATCTTTACGAGGTGGACTTTATGAAGACTTTCTGTTTTTGATTATTGAAAATTCTGAAGTTTCCGTTCTACATTTCGTGTTTCACGAAAAAGTACTAATTTTATATTTCGATTCATCGATTTCTATTCGCTTATTCAATGAATTATTTTACCTTTAAGTTGATCACGTCCGCAAGCGTACGCGAAAGAACACCGCTCGCTTTTTCCTCGCGGAAACCGCGGACGAGTTCGAGGCGCGAGAGCTTTCCAGTAGCGCTCGCCGCCTGGAGCTCTTCTCGGCCGCAAGCTCCCGGAAATCCAAGCCGCCGCTCGGCGCTTAGCCCGGGTCAGGCTAGGCTTCGAAGCCTCAGCCAATAAGGAGCCCGGCTTGCATTTCCCTCCGCTCGACAGGAAAATTATTGCTCACAATTTAATCCAGCGTTGATTTTTAAATAAACATTGTAAAGTAAAGCTTTCACAATTTCTAATGATTGTATCTTCCACAATCTACTAAACCCGAGGGTTCAATAAAAAATTCAATCTAACGTTTGCTTTGACTCGCCAACCTCCTCAGGCTATAAAAAATATAATTAAATTCGATTAACAATGTCACAACCATAACCGCAACCAGCGCTCTTAAATTACCGCGAAAAATGTTTACGCCAACTTAATTCCATGGTAAGAGAAGCTTTCTTTAAAAGCGAGTCAACAGTACTCTTGCCGGCCTTTTAAGTGAAAGTAAACAAACGAAAAATCCCGTCTCGCAGTAGCATTTCTCAAAAGCGTTTCCGGAACTGGCTAAGTTGCCGGTGGCTCTCGCCGAAAATGTTGTCCGCGCAAGCCAGGATTTCCTTGAAATAGCAGCCCCGCGAATTATCAATGCGTTCACTCGTGTTAAAACGAATCGCGAAAACGTGAAAGGACTACCCTTAGCAACGCCGGATGAGCGAATTAAAAGTCCGGCGCGAACGTTTAATTAAAGCTCGGGCCTCCTTGAGGAATTCTACTCGTCTTGGCGCAAGCTCCTCTTTTTCTAGCTGCGCGAATAAAATGCGAAAGATGAATGGCTGAAGTCTTGTTCGTATGTTTGAGAGTGGCTGCTCGAGAAAGGATAATTGTGGAAGTTTTTGCACTTTTCTCCTGAAGAGTTTCTTTTGTTAGAGAGATAGGAAGAATCGGCCCGACTTTTAATGCGCTTTTGCTTGTGTTATTCTTATTTTTAAATTATCTTAGAAGAGATATAAGTTACAAACTTATAAAAATGAGTACAGTTCAAATTGGTTTTTCATTGATACAAAGAGATTCTTACAACTTTTTATTAAAAACAAAAAAACAAAAAATAGTTTATTCCTATTTAATTAATAGTTAACTTCTTACATTTTTAAAAAATGTAAAATCCAAACAAAACCGTACTTTAACGATAACAGTCGTACTTTTAAAAATCGATCACTTTGTTTAAATGTTCACAGGTCAGTGGCATCACAGCTTATCCTAGGCAAAAGTGTAATTGCTGAGACGTACGATCAGGTGACAATTTACTTCAGCGACATTGTTGGCTTTACGAGTCTCTCCGCCGCGAGCACACCGATGCAAGTTGTTGATCTCTTGAATGATCTTTACACATGCTTCGACTCGATCATTGAAAACTTCGACGTTTACAAGGTGAGTCGTTCATTGTCTTTTATGTAATCTCGTGGTTATCGACTTACCCGAGAGACATTAGCGCTTAATTCTTTCTTAGTTAAGTGAATACGTTCTTCGAATAGTGAATACGTAATCTCGCCCCTTTGTATATAGGGAAGTACCGGTCCTTGCCAAAGTAGCGTTTACTTCCCGAAAAGGAAAATCATATATCAACTATAATTATAAATAATTCCCCGAGCATTCCGAAAGTTTTCACATTAAAACCTTGTCCCGTTGCAAAAAATCATCTAGCAAGTCTAGAAAAAATACAAAACTAGAAGAAAGCTAGGTTGAAAGTGGGAAAAAGAAAGAGGAGGGAGTCCCGCGATCTCGTCACGTGCCCATTTCTCACGGCTCGGCGGGCAAGAAACTTTTTTCTTGGCAAGCCTTGAGAGCTTAAATGTCTCACGTCTCGCAAATCAAGAAAGTTTTACCGAGCCGCAACTTCCGAGGCTTTGTTTTTTTTTTTTTTTTTTCCTCGACCCCATGAACCCGGCCTGGAATTGAAAGTAACGAGTCTCCACGGGACGATGCGCAAAGGCCGTCGAAAAAGGTGAAAAGAAAATACGCAGGCGGAGAGGCTAACGAAATTGGGGACGCGGCTCTGTTATTTCGCGCTAAATGAAATTCGCGCGATCCGCTCGCTTGCGGCAATTAACCCGTGCGTGACCTCGATCGGGGAAAGAACTCGACGCGATTCAGGAGGCAAGCCTTTGCGCCCGATTTATGGAGAGATGTCGCTTCATCTAATTTCGATTGTCAATATGATAGTTTCATGCAAGCTTTCATGGCACGATACGTTTTTTTGTAGAAACTCGGCAATGACTTAGACAATTGGATTATTTGACGATAAAAAAACAGCCCTTTGAGTTCTCTTCGCTAAAGACTGTAATGGACATTTAACTCGATTTTTTCATAAAAACCGGTAGACGAAACCTAATTTTCATGCAAAGTCAGAACGCTGCAATAATTGGCAATTAAATTTTAATCAAAAGAGATTGTTTCTGACCGATTAACGTTAAAAACTTTTATATAAATGAACCAGTTGATTAATATCAGTTCCTCTTACCAACTTACGTATCTTACAAACCGCTGATTTTTAAAATAAAACTCTAAAAGCAGACAAAGCCAATGGGTCTTAAGCAGCCACCGTTGAAAATTCGACTGACGAATTTCCAATTCAAAAGAGGACAGCCCCTTTGGAATTGCGCCGAAATTCGTCGCCAAGCCGCCCACTGCAATCACGGCTTACGCGAAAGCTTCCAAGCCGATGATCCAGCTAATCCGAACGCCTGTGCCAGTCATAAAGCTGCCCTTCCCAGTGCTCCACGCCTTTACATATACGAGCGCAAGAGCGCCTCCCATCTTCATTGGCAATCTATTAAACAGATATTGCGGAGATGGAGATAGAGGCATTTCGCGCGCACACCGATGCATCTGATGCTCTTAGTCTGGGTGCGACGGTGGTGTACTTGTACATTCTCTCTAATTGGGTTTTACGTTTGTTCGACCTTGCAATATAAGCAAAGTGCCGTCGGGCGGTGTCGGGTATTACTGAATTCACGGCTTGATGAAGAGGCAGATTAGGGAGTTAATACACTGGCTGATATGTACCTGTAAGCTTCTGGGAATATGGCACAAGTATTATGAAATGATTGTCTCTAAGACAGGAAAATGTTTAAATACTTTTATGTCAGATGGGTTAATACATGGCATTGCTAGATTATAATAGTCTTTCTGTAGGCACTTCTGCTGCGTTATTAAGCTTCAGTTAATTGTATCAAGAGAAGCGATCTTACCAGGAATTATATAAGAAATTCTGAAAGCTTTAAGACAAAGACGAAAAAGATAAAAGAAGAGAAATTAAATAGTACTGGTGCTTAATGAGCTCAGCTTTTAAGGATTAATCAAAGGAATTTCATTCCGAGAATGAAATTTCTTCTTTTTGTGCTAGACGTGTAAAAAGAATGTGACATTAAATTTTCATGTCTTGCGCAAGATAATCATAATATAATAATTTAATCTTCGAGGCATTGGATTTATTAAAGTGAAATAGTTAGTGAATTGAATAGTATGAAATAAAATTTTACTTAAATTATTTAAAATAATCAACTACTCCTTAAAAAAATAGTCAATTAAAAATGAATGTTTAATGACTCGAATGCTCTTTTATCGTGTTACGTAACATTGAAATGACTCGAATGGTAAAGTATTATTGCACGGTTTTTCATTCGAACCATTTATTCTATTGTAGTTAAAAATTAACTTTTTTTAGCACATGTGCCATTCTTCAAAACACAAATCCTATTTTAATTCATATTTTTCATACGTCTTATAGGAGTTTTTCTTATTGGAGGATTGGAAGATAAGGGTTAGATAAAGGGTGGAGGAACCAAAAAAATATCGTTGATAGCAATACTCTATTGGATATCTCGAACCCTCTTAAGAAGGGTCCAGCTCAATTTTTTGAAAGAGAGCTATAGAAGCTGAGAGTGAAAGCTTTTTCATCCTTCACTGTCAGTTATCTAAATGGTCAGCTGCTTTTATCGGCATGCTATTAATCTAATATATAATTATTATTAATTATTATTACTATCAACGATGTAAAAAAATACTGATCGCGTATACATCTCATTAAGATAAAAAATGAACAATGTTTTTTCAACGACAAGATTGAAAGTGCACCTTTTTCAACAGTAAATGTTTCAGTTCAATACTGCTTAGTTATTAATTCGTTTATTTAGTATTAAAAAATTGTAAAAAATGTTTACGTTGGAATGTTGTAGGTCGAGACTATTGGAGACGCTTACATGGTTGTTTCTGGGTTACCAGTGAGAAACGGTACGAACCACGCCAGGGAAATAGCCAGAATGAGTTTAGCCCTCAGGGAGACAGTCATGACATTCGTTATTCGTCATAGGCCTAACGAACAACTGAAATTGCGAATTGGAATGCATAGTGGTAAGTAAACTTTTTATACGTGTGTAGTAGGGCTTTGTCAACCGTTATGTAATTTCAGTACTTTGCTTGTAGATATAGCATATAATATTAATAAGGGAAAATAGTAGCCTTTAATTGAGTAATAATTATAAAGATTTTGAATACTTACGCAGATATTTCAAAATTCAAATATTTATTGCAATACTATACGAAAAATTTGGGATCCAATTCAGCTAGAAATGCTTTAATATTTATTTTTTACAATTATTATTCCATTCAAAACTATACTACTTTCCGTGTATTGTATATACATATTGCACACCTGGCGTAGTTGTATTGCTAAAATCTCAGGGTTATATTACTAATAAAGATTAATTAATGAATGTAATATTGAATATAAAGGGTTGTTAATTTGTACAAAAACATAACGATAGATTATTCAGATAAATGATGCAATTAATAAAATTTGTACACTGTGCAATACGATTTTTGTAATAGATTCGTATGCAATGGCTTTTAATTTATTAAAGAGAGAGAAAATATATATTACAGTGCACTCTCTCAAAAGGGCCTCTCTCAAACGGGCCGCTTCCCCGCTTTCGCGCTCGATGGCAATCCCCCACTCCGTACCCTTCTTCATTCGAGCTTGGGTTTCGAGCGCGATTCTCTCAATAGTTCCGCGCGTTAAGTGCGTGCATCACTCTACTATCGTGAACATTGAATATTGTTTGCAAAGATTTAATTTTTATTTAAATACATAT